>CM038671.1:96604196-96904492 GCA_021605145.1 Aegilops bicornis
GACTTACTGCGGGTCGGGGTAGGATGGTAATCCTAGGTGTCCCAAATAGTGGGCGGGAGCGATTTCGGCCGCGCGCATGTGTGCTTAGGCGGCCATTGTGTATGAATGTTTTTCGGATGCGGTTGCGTGGCGTCTAGATGAAGCTACAAACCTACCCCGGTTTAGACCTTTGGACGTCGGGCCGGTAGGTTTCACGGGTCGGAGTTATTAGAAAAGTAATTTCCTTGTACTACCAAATATTGGTCTCACACGGTTTCGGGCGAGTAGAGGCTCTTTTGGCGCTTCGTTCGAAATTTTGAAACACAAGCATTCACGTTTAGAGTACTCTTGAACTATGAGGATTGACCTAAATATACAACGTTATATTTGACCTTGTATGTTTGAAAACCTCATTAAATTATCTGCTTCTTTTTGAAATTTTGACACTTGAAAATCCTATAACTACGATTATTTTGGAATGGAGGAGCTAAATTTGAATCTATTTTCTACACAACTACATATGCTATTATGTACAAAATCAGAGCAAAGATTGGTGCCCCATAATTTAGGTATGGTTTACAAATGCCATGATATCAAATTCAAATAATTGAATGGACTTCATGTTGAATTCGATTTTTTTTAAACAACCTTAAGTTGAATTCAAATGTATGCTAGTTCATAGGTAGTAGCTATTTATAATGTCCATTGTGTAACTTTCGTATGTATAATGTGCTTTACACACACAACATGAACTATACTCACGTTTATATTCGATTGCTAAACTGATGCATTGTCTGGAGTTCAAAATACTAACTATGTGGATCAATTGTGTCGAATAATAACATAGACATGCTCAAATTCGATAGAATCTGGATGTCTGATGGATCAATGACCGCTCCTTCTACGAATTGCAAATATCATGATCCCATCCTAATATTTGGATACAATTTATATCTTTAATCAATGTGTAGAGCAGTCTTTTAGTGTAGTTTCACTCTCCATCGGTGGTCTCTCACACATGCTCACACACTCTCTGCCGAGGTGTCTTTCTCGCACACATGCTCTAGATATAACCCTCCCTCCCTCTCGTAACCATTTACAACTGTTTTCACTAACCTTTATCACAAGCACTCTTCCTCTCGCAAACATACACACGCACAATCCTGATCGACCCTTTCTATATACATGGACCTGCCTACGTGTCTCATGTACGCACATTATCTTTACGCTTGTCTCTCACGCATTATCTCACACCTCTCTTCCTAATCGATTTAGTATGATTCTAGCGAGCATTCTGTAGGATGCCCCTTAAAGTTAGGTTGGATGAATAATAATATCGAGGAGATAAAGGGGTTACCTTAGTCCGAGAACCTAGGGTTACAAATCCTAGCCGGCTTTGTCAGTGGACACAGAGTCCTTCACAATTCTGCTATCTTTGTCTTGTACGACTAGTCATCCATGGGTCTTCCTAAATGCGTCACGGGCCAACCAATGTGGCGCAGGACGGAACAAAATGAAGGGCCTCACCTCGACCCACCGGACCTCACGCGGTGACACACCCTCTGCCCCCACGTCTCATTATCTTCTCACACCCACACATACCAACAAAAACACCACACACGCAGAAAATTTCTGATGGTGCCTCTATTCCCTCCCCCCTTGCATATACACACTCAAGGGAATGGAGTCTCTTGTCGTGACGTCATATTCGTCTCTCTCTCTCTCTCTAGACCACTCTCATTTCTCGTGCTATCTCTCCACGCCCCACGGCCCCTCTATCCATGCCTCTCTCGAATACGTAATACACACACATACCTCTCTAGGCCCCGCCTAAATGCATCAACTAGACATTCACACATGTTACATCAAGTACCCCGTTGATCTAAAAAGCCCTCTCTTCACGTTTATTTCGCATACAACATTCCTTTGGAATAAACTGTGGCCAAAAAATTATTTTAGAGTTTCTACATAGATACAACATTACAAAGTTATATGGAGGAGTACTGACAGCTTAATTTGCATTGCATGGTGCCAACAATGATATTTATTCCGACCTTTGTGAATTTGTATATTTTTATACTATATACAAAGTTAGTCATAATAAAGAGAAAGCGAAGAGCATCTCTCTCTCCATCGCATACCCCCAGACGCCCCTTTCACGTATGCACACAAAACTATCTCCAGGTCCTCTAAAAGTAAGCCCCCAAAAAATTCACGCGTGTTTCATCTTTCTCTCGTGATATATGCAATGACGATCATTGTATTTGAAGCGAAAGCACAATACGTACATTGGACTTCAGAATCCACTCATTACGGTCACCGTTTATGTTTAGTGGTTATTATGCAGTCACGGGCTCACCGTACAACTCTGTATTTGCTCATGACATGACTAGTTGACCAGTTAAACGCTCCACATGGCACCTCTAGTGTTGCATCACGTTATCTCACTACCATCGTGCCCATCTGTCGACTTGTATCTACTCTACATCTACACTCTTATAAAATACATAAAATACACTCTACGCTAACTTCACTCATTTTGCTCCGTACCTAGTCACTTGTTGAAATCTGTAGAAAGACAAATACTCCGTATTTGGGAACAGAGGGAGGCTTTTACTCCGTACTATTTGGGAACAGAGGGAGTATCACCATATGGAGGGAACAGAGGAAGCTTGAAATATGAACATGTCAATGGCAGGGAGTAAGCCCCATGCATGCATGCAACATGCAACACTCACACGTACACATGGGCGCACGCAACACTCACGCACCCATCGGCACACAGCACACGATGCAACACACATGCTCACGCTCAAGTGCTCAACCTACTCCCTACGTTCGTGAAAGACTGTACATTTAGAGATTTACACATTGACCAGGGCATAATTAACGCCCAAAAGTAGCAGACTTATGTGTGCATGCGACCATTGAGATAAGAAGATTAAATGAAGGCCGTTGCATGCTGTAATTAAGGATAGACATGTAGCCTATACCTACAACACAAGTTGGTGCATTAGTCAATCAATATCGATTTAGATTAAAGGCTAAATGCATTGGAAGTGTAGATGTACATCATGTAGTACACTCTTTGTTGGAAGACCGAGGGAGGACACGTGCATGCACTCACATACACAGCCGAGGCGGTTGGCGGCATAGCGTTGGACTCGTGTTGCGCTGCGTAAAGTTTTGTTTAACTGATTTCTTTGCTCTCGCTTGGCCCAGGTGGGACCAGAAACCAGGTGACAATTTAACCAGTCAACAAAGTGCCACGTCGACTATGTGGCCGGTCAGTAGGGTGCAATATGGTGCTCTACGATGAGCTAGTGATCGCATAATCGCCGCAAAACTATATATAGTGATCGTAAAGCGTCTTTGTTACATACGTTGACCGCTAGTGTATTTTCTCGCTTCAAATTAAGCCATATTAATCGGAAAGGACGCAGTATGGACTACTACTACTAGTACTCCTACTAGTACTGCTTTGATGTGTCCGTCAACTCGCGAGCGAGGAGAAGCTTGCTTACTACGCCTCTCCCTGCATGCAGCAGTGGTTCGCAGGACGAGGAGAGGGCTTTGACTACAGCACCCTCTCCCTCTCCCACTCCCTCTCCCTCGCCCTCGCGGTGGACGTGCAGCAGTTCAATCGGTGTCAGATTGCCAGAAGCATATTGTACTGTAGTATCATCATTGTTGGACCTTTCGAAGAGGCGAAGAGCCAAGTGCAAGGTTCACACGAGTATGAACTGTTGAACCTCCCGAAGAGGCAAAGAGCCAAGCGCAAGGTTTTATAGGAGTTGTCGTCCTAGTAGGAGTGTACTAGTACAACTATAGCGAACGATGCTACTGTATGATGCCGCCACGTCACGTATATCCAAAGATGTGCCACCTATTTTTCTCAAAGAGCATGTTGGAGCCCGTGCAACAACCACACAAGTTGCACGTACACATAACACATTTACTAGTAATAAATTCTAAAGGACAAATGCCAGTATGCCACATAAGTTCATCTCCAACTCATGTGATAAATTTGTGCACGACTAGTCTACATATATTCACAGCACTACCGTTCACAATTACCGTACTCCACTTACACGTTATAGATGGGCTACATGTCCTCCTCCGTGTTCCAAATTCGTGTGTTCTTCATGGATGGCACGATCCATAGCGGTGGGCAACGGGAATCATTGTCGTAGCTTTCTAGTCCGGTTCCACACGATGGAGACTCATCCAAGCTGAAGCGGCATAAATCAGGGATAGCGTCTCCCACCATGTCGTTCATCCGGCGGTGTGCACCAAGACACAACCATGCTTCATGAGCGGCGGGCCTTACATGTCATGCACGGAAGGTGGCATCCGCTTCACAATGGGGTAGCTGTCCCCGATGAAAAGCGAGTACTCTCCAAGAGTGCTCCTCGGCACCCACGTAGCATCACGGGGGTCGAACTCGGCGCCGTTTATCTGGTACACGCGGCATCCCAGATCTGGACACATGGTGACGTACATAGTCAAGGTCCATGAATAACAATGTTGTGCTCAAATGTGGCGGTCGATGTCTTTGTGCAGCAAATAGTACTACTTCAGTATAGAGGAAGTAAAATAACCAGCTTATTATATATAGCCACTCTTGGCTACATGGATGAGATAGTAAGACATGGAAAACAAAAAAGGTGGCAGCTAGTGGGTTCAAGTCTTCAAGGGCCTAGCTAGCTATCTGGCGTCCTCCAAGGTAAAAAGTACTCCTACTAGTACTACAAAGTATACTACTAGTACAACAATGAAAGAGAAGGCGAGAGGGTTAAAAAGTGGAATACCTGGGTAGATGGTGATGGTCCGATCGTGGTAGATTATGTGACCATGTTGCACATCAGTGGTACCATGGGTAACGCCTGCTAAGATAGTTGATCCCAATATGCCAAAATCAGCTACAAGGTTCCAGGTTAGACCGAATCGCGGATGCAAATGCACATCCAGGATCGGCGATCTTATTTTGATCGGGGGATGACTTGTCCCTGCAAAATAATGGAGTACCGTTAGGGATGCAAATGATGGTTTGTGCATTCCGTTTGTAATCTCCCATACCGTAGGATGTCAACCAGATGAAACAAGTCCCCTGGCTTGTCACCGCGAAGATGCGGCCTAGATGGCGCATGGCGTCTTCGAACGTGTAGGGGTACAAATCTGCCGCCGCAAACATGCGCCAGCCTCTGTCATTACTGCCTCTTGCATTGATGGCAATCCTTATGTCAAACACCGCGATGAGATAGTAATTGTCGTAGCCGCGTCGCTTTGTCGGCGGGTCCGCAATTGCTATCTTCTTCAATCTCATGTAGGAATCATCATACGTATTCTTGCCCAGCCAGTCCGGAAGGCCGATCCCAATGGTGGAGAAGGGGTCTACCGGAACGGCTGCACTGATGTGGATGTTGTGCAAAATCATGGTGGTATCCGGCCGAAGGTATGCAAGCCAATCTTCGTTGGCACCGACCCAGACCTATATATAAGACGGTGGGCAGCGGAGAAATTACGGGATGGAAATGGAATAACTAAGTACTACATGATCAAACTCCGGTATGCAAGCCAATCTTCGTTGGCACCGACCCAGACCTATATATAAGACGGTGGGCAGCGGAGAAATTACGGGATGGAAATGGAATAACTAAGTACTACATGATCAAACTCCATTACTGACCTGCTCATCAGACAAAATCCGACTACCTCTCAACGTCGTCAACTCTAGCGGAATCAACGTGCAACCATGGCCAGGGAGCGGTGGACTGTTTGAAGAATTGTCCCATAGAAGAACCTTCTCCTCGAGGACGCATGGAAGACCAACAAGCATGGCCTTTTCCCAAGCCTGTTTAAGCAGCGTCTTGAAAAAGTTGGTGCAGGAAGCATCGAGTCTTCTTGGCGGTGAGGACGTCGGAGCGGCGTGCGATTTCTCCCGAGAGAATCGTCGTCAAGGTCTCTCGGCCCGACGAGGAGGAGAACCGCTGGCGAATCCATTGGAGCAGCGACGAACTGCCTTCTCTTCGAGGGAGGGCAATCAAGCGAGGAGGAGATAAGAGCGTAGTAACCGCGGGGCCTTGTCCCTTCAACTGTAGATCATTCCTCGTGAAGGGGTGAGGCTATTATTTACTACTCTAAATAATAGCACTAGTAAGAAATTTTGGCACTAGGTAGTAGTTTTTGGTACCATGGAGTACTAGTACTAGCATTATGGAACGTTATGGGATTGCATTATACCGTAAATAATAGCACTAGTAAGAAATTTTTGGCACTAGGTAGTAGTTTTTGGCGTGGATTAAGAAATTTTGGGTATGTTTTTGCCATTTTTTGTACACGCCAACTAGTGTCAAAAACGTCGTACATTATGTGATTTGAGGAGTACGTGATTGCATCAGAGCAAGATTAGTACTACTTTTCTCAACTAGTAGTGCGATGTATTGTACTTCTAGTCTAGTCTTGTATAGTACACCAGTTTTGAACTCTTGAATCTCAGGGCCAAGGAGCTATAGTTGGAAGTGGAGGGTACTACTGTTCTCTAGAACCATCGCTGTACTATCAATGCAGGGGAAGTACACCTGCGTAGTGGCCTAGTGGGTACTCTCGGTGCTCTATTCAGCCGCTCCTCTCACGTGGCTAGCCTACTCAGCCGCTCCTCTCACGCACACACTAGCAGCCTGTTTATCGCCGATGGTTATCACAAGGCGAGAACATTTGAGTTATCTCGATACAGCGAGACTAGGCTTTTCGCTTCCATTTGTGGAGGTGTAATGGATCTCGTCGAACTTTGTTAGTAGTTCCTTCTTTATGAATGAGATGAAGCAAAGCTTTTGCCTCCGTTCAAAAAAACACGTCAAGAGGAATTTCTTTTATAGTAGAGCCGATAATGGAGTGAAGTCCATGCTGCAACGCCACAAGCTACAGAGTAGTAGTAGAGCACTTTACGTAGAGAGCCATATTGCACAGTTCCCAATGCCCCGCCAGGCTTTTCCGGCTCCTCGGGCTTAATTGGGAGGCGCTAGTTTAAATATGCTACTAGCTGGAAGCTGCAAGCGAGGTGCGGCTAGGGCGAGCACGCGAGCCATGGGATGCTGGGAAGGAAAACCCGTTCACGTGGCTAGGCTGTCCAGTGCACCCAGATTGTGGGGCCGCACGTCCATTTGACTTCAAAACTCAAACTACCCGTGTAAAATATTGGCTCGCAGCGAAGTGTAGTAGTATACTATTTTTAGAAAAAGGCCGACATGCGTTCGGCCGGGATCGAACCCACAAAACGAGGTATACACTCCCGTGACCACTAGTAGTATTCGCTGGAGTACAACGCAACCTAGAATCGCCTTTTGTCGCTAGTAGTACGTACATTGTTCCTTACAAGAAACCCCTAAGAGCATGGTTAATAGTATAGCCAATTTGCTGGTTATAAGCCGATGCCATGTCATCTACAGCCCATCTTATAGCCAACATGTAGTAGTAGTTTATTTCTTATAGCCCGCTGACTCAGCTCTATTGTACTTGCTCTAATAATGCAAGAAACCACTAAAATGCCAAGAAACTACTACCACTTGCATACATGGCAGACTTAAGATAAGACTATCTTATCAACCATTGTACATGCTCTTACCAACAAAAATCCTCGAGTGACCTCCTACCTCCGGCCCGTCCACCTAGTCATCCTCGGCCATGGGACGCAGCTACCGCCGCCGGCAGAAGGCGAGGTCAAAACCGCCCGCGGTGTGGAGCCCATGTTGCGGCCGCTAGCTAGCCAAGATAGCTCCGTCCAGCTGCTTGTCTGCAAGGTTTGCCAGCTAGATTGGCACGGCAACGCGGCGGCTTGCTCGCGCCTGTCGCGCTAAGGCCAGCCATCTGGCTCGAGCGTAGGCCAGCGTGGCGGCTTGCTCACTCGTGAGTCACGCTCGGGCCAGCCTGCCAACCCGTGCGGAGGCCACCGCGGCGTCCGGCCTGTCCGACGGAGCGGCGGCCAACTCGCTCATCACCGGTGCCAGCGACGAACACGCATCAGTACTGTTCAAAGTAATGTTCAGGAAAAATAATGATTTGAGGGGGGAATAACATGATAGAAGGTCAGATGTGGGTCCCTCGTGTCAACGATCAAACAAAATTTGTTGGTTTAAGCTGCCTCGTCAGCACGGACATGTGGGCCAACCCTGTCATAAATGGGTTTAAACGAACCTAATGGGTAGGAGTACTAGGTAGTTTTTGGCGTGGATTAAGAAATTTTGGGTATGTTTTTGCTATTTTTTGTACAATAGATTCCTCCTAGGGCTGGTTGAAAGTGGTAGTTTTTTGTTAAATACTCTACATATTTTAAGTAGGAGTGAAAGTTAAGCTTTGGAAGCCAATAAGCAAGGCTAGTTACATAGTGCATATGTGTACATGATTGAAAGTAAATATCAACCATGAGTGACTAATATCTTGATGGAAAACTTCGAAACTATGGAATACTAGGAAAAGAAATGCATGGTTGGAAATACTAGCAATGTTCATGCCCGTTGCAACGAATCATAATTAGAATAATACTTATTCACAAACTTGGTACAAAACACTCTAATTTTGATATACATATGTCACTAGAGATATATTATGTTTCAATTAGAATATATTCCTTGGGCTGTTTTGGTGAGGTCAGGGAGGGATGTGGTTAGTTTTAAGATACTAATTATGGGTTTTTCTGCAAATTGGTAGACAAGTGGGATGTTGGTGAGAAAAGGCAACAACTTACTTCACAATCGCTAGATGTAGATCTAATGGTCAGAAACGACGGATGGCAGACACACCAGCATCACCAACTTAGTCTTGTGTAGGAGTACTAGCAAGATCCGTGCATTGCACGGAACATCAAGATGCATTTTTTATAAAACACTTGTTGTGATTGACCCTTGCGGAGTAATCCCATGTGTAAAAACTAATGATATCTCGAGAAATATGAAATAAGGTGAAGAGGAGTGGGGTGTGGTGGTGGTTGGTGGTCGGATGGCGGAGGCATGGGGATTGACGACGCCGGCGGCCACCACCGAGCCAGTTTGTTCCAGAGGCTTCCTTTCTTAATTGCTCAACAATGAGGTTTGTTGGAGATAAGGATGAACGAGGGAAGGCCTTGTCTGCAAACGTGGAGAGGGGTGCGGGTATCTTTTAGTTTAATTTCCATCCGTTAGATATAGATCGGGCGGTCTATATTGCAAGATGGCACACGTACCATCATCACCAACTCGGTTTTTTATAAGAGAAGAAATATAAGTATGGAGATACAAATGTATTATCGATACTTGCTTCTGTAAACTAGCATCTACATTCTATTCAACGCCTCAGCATGTGGGGCCTTAGCACAATGACTTCTCATTTGTGTAAAAGCGAAGATTTTCCCGTCGCCCGACAAGGAGGGGTGTGACGGCACGCTTTTTGGCTTGCTCTAGTCCTAGTAGTCATACTAGGTGGTCTAAGCACGTGTAGATTTATTCTTTTTCACGTCTCGTGTTCGGCCAGATCGCCACGACTGTTCATGAATAGACGGTAAGTTATTCACGGGGAAACCCTTGTTGAGTGTGTTTGCGAGAGAGAGAGAGAGAGAGAGAGAGAGAGAGTGCGTGTGTGATATGTTAGAGATTGAGGCAATGATTACAGATTCTTTGTGTCTATGTGTGTGTAGGATAGAGAGAGAAATGTACATGGGGCTTTGTGTTGTGTAACGTGGAGACACATATACATAATTAGAGAGTGAGTGTATGAGATACACATGCGGACATGAGGAGAGATGAGGATCCAGGTAAATGGGTGTTTGTGCGTGTCTGTGTGTGTTTGTGCACGCGTTTGTGTGTGAGAGGGAGAGAGTGTATGTGGAGTAGAGAGACCCTTGATGATGTAAACCTAGTGTAAGGGAAGGGGAATGGTGTGACATGTGTAGTAGCGAGATAGCACGAGTGGTGGGGAGTAGACTATTTGGAAGAGACATCGAGTGTGTGTGTGGGAGATGGGTGTGAGAGCGAGAGAAAGAGAGAGCTAGCGACGGAGAGAGAGAGAGAGGAAGAGAGGGGGCGAGAGGGGTCGTTTGTGTCCATAAATGGCGTATAGATAGGGAGACAATGTTGATGTTGTCCGAAATTGGCCTATGAACGGAGACGCAAGGGAAGCGAGTCATCGTGTGTGTGATAGGGACTTCATGAGAGATCTAGAATAGATGGTGTAGAGAACAATGTGCGAAATCGAGAACGATTATACATTAGGGAGCTATGCAAAGAGTCACGACATATATGTATACTGTGGAAGGAGCCGAGGCGGGTCCGCATGTGGGAGAGATAGAAAGAGGAGAGTGGTGCACAAGGAGAAAAAGTGTGCTTGTTTGCATGGGGGGTGGTGTGTGAGGTGAGTCTTGTGAGAACCACATAACTAGGGAGATAGGCGTTTGGGGCGGTGTTTTGTGTGTATGGGAAATATACACTCTACATAGTCGTGTGCTTGGGTAAGAGAGATAGCGGGAGACCTAGAGAGTGAGGGAAGAGATGTGTGCATGCCCGAGAGACAAAGTGATAGAGACCTATGTTGGGGTCCGAACTTTACAAGAGAGAGGGGTGTTAATGTGCTTGTGTGTTGGTGTTTGGGGGAGAGAACAACCTCTCTCTCTCTCTCTCTCTCTCTCTCTCTCTTTGTGTGTGGGGGGTGACTTCAGATAAAGAGTGAGGTGCCTATATTTGAGGGACTTTAGTGTAATTGAGATATTGTGCACTCATGGTTGATCAATTTGTTTCACAGTTTGTACTATGAGATAATGATACTTTTGAACATGCGTGATATACCTTGATGTACCGTAATTACAAACCTAAGATTGGAATTTTCAATTCGACTCCATCATTAGCTTTTGTAATTCATTTAAGCGGAGGTACATTTTTAAGCGGGATTTCGTGATTTCAAATTCATACAATGGTTCAAACTTTATAATCATCCACTTTATTCATACACATACACATTTTTTCTTTTGTCATCATATTTAGGATAAACACATTTGGAATTTCATTTGAATTGGACCGTATGATGGTATTTGCTTGTAGTAGCTCAATGATCCATATTTGAATTGAATGGACAATCTAAGTTTCGACTTGGAGACATTGATTTTCAAAACTTGCACATATTTTTGCGTGCAAAACAAAAAATTGTTGGCCATGATATCATAGTCGGCCGTACGAGAGCAGAATACTTATAATTTTAGGCGCCAAAAGCTTTCAAACTTCCAGCTCACATCGAAGATCACGCAGCTCGAAAGTTTAGCCCTGATATTCCTGTTTTAACCCTGCCACATGAACGGAAAAGGGCTGCTTTGGTAACTCCATTGTTTTCCCCTCTTTGCCCCCAACATTCTTCCCCAGAGCCCCTCCCCTTCCCCTCCCCGACCCCCCAACCACGGCAAGCCGCCGAATCTAGTCCTCCGCCGCAGCGGTGGACCTCACACCCCGCCGGATCTACCTTCCGCACCTTGGAACCCCCAACAGCCAACTCACCACTTCACTGGAGCCGCTTCAGCGACTGGCTTGTCCACCGCTCCAGATCTCCTTGACCGCCATCATGGTCCATCGCACCGGATCTGCTTAACCGGCGCCCTCGTCCACCACAGCGTAGGACCTTCACTGACTCCCTCGTCCGCCGCAACAGATCTGCCTCACCGAAAGCACTGTACAACGCGCCTGCCGAAGCCTTCGTCCACTGCACCGGACCTGCTCCACGGACGCCATATTCAACTCCACCGGCCCTGCTTTACCAACGCCGCAACCTCATCAGGTTATTTCGATTTGTACTCCTTCAATTTTTCTCTTTATCGTGCAACTATTCACTTACCACAGATGAGCTTTCTTGTATGTCGACAGGCGCCGCAACCGTAGCATCGGGGCCGCTTCAGCGACGGCGACAGCCGGCCCAAACTCAACCGCAACACGAGCACCATCGACGATCCTTAGCTATCAAGTATGACAACGATACCCATACGCCGCCGAGAATCAGGTACTATTATCCAACGGCAGGCGCCTACGTTCACTTTCCTAGCATAAGCACCGCACCTTTGAATTTCTTGAGGGCATCATTCAGTTTTTCATGAGACGCTTTATTTTGCTTGCACCAGCAGGGCCATACTTACAGCGATGAACATGTTACATGTGCTAAATTACATACCAGTGCACATATAGTTAATATGCTTTAGTTTTGTTCTGATGGCACATGTTGGTTCCATCAGACTGCTTAATGTTCTCTATGCTTAATTACACATCAGCAAACTAGCATGTGGTTCCGCTGCTTTTTGTTTGTTTTACCCTACATTTTCTGATGCTAGCTATTACATCACTGCTCCGAGCCTCTGTTCATTACTTGTTTGTGTGTTCTTGATCTTCCCAAGTTGCATGACTAATTTGATGCTTCTATTAATTATGGAGCTGCCAACCCCATCAAGCAAAATATTTGTTCTTTTGGGGCTGGCACCTCAAACAAGCATAAAAGTAGAGGGAAGCAGATATACTCCCTCCGATTCTATTTACTCTGCGCATAACTCTTGACCCGCATACCAAGGAGGGCACTGGTTTAATTTTTCTGGACTAATTTGCCAATTAATTAGGGCAGAGGCGGATGGGGCGGGGCACAAAAGGAAACCAGCGCTAGGAATCGGCAACGCAGACTAATACAAGAAAAGCGAGAAAAAGTTATACGCATAAAGTAAAAAGAATCGGAGGGAGTATTGTCGTATGCACACACCCTTCTTTCATTAGTTTAGATGAACCATTGATGATCAATTCGGACTAGTGCATGCGATTAAAATTAATTTTACCTAAATAGATGGTGCAGAATAAACTACAACAACTAGATTTGCAACCACGAGATGCTGACGATATCTTCAAAGAACATTGCAACAGCAATGACTAGGCTTCACACAACATATGGTAAGCCGGTGTGTTTTAGTACATGTGAAATGTAATGCGAGTGGGCTGCTTTCTTGGCTCGTGCCCTCAATGTGTAATCCTACCGAATTACAAATAGTTCAGTTATGCGCTTTCTTTGTATTGCTTGATTCAATGCTTATTTGTTGTTACGCTATACCTGAGTTGGCCAATATGTCAAGATCCTTTTGCTGTACTATCGTAAAGAAATGCATGCCTATTTCATTTGAGTCCTTAACTTTTCCTCTCAACTTCATCACAAGACTTTCTTCGTAGTTTATATGAGGCCACACCGGTTAAGTGCTTTCTCAGATTATTTCAATCGCTTAGATGCCTTGGCAACTTAAATATAGCGGTTGTACACTCCCTTTCAACTAGGGATGTCAACTGGGTCAGGTTTAATCCCGATTAAAGTCCACTAGTGGTATGATAGTTCAAAAGAGTTTTTGTTTTTTTGAGGAAAATGAACTAGGGAGATAGCAAAAACTAACTAGATGGGACTGGCGGATTTCGTTTATTTGCCACTTACATCCCTAGTTTCATCTTACCATTTTAATTTCTTTTCAGCTGATGCTGCTTCGAACCATTTAAATATAGTTTGCCATGCTCGGCAATAATTCGTCTGGCTGTTTACCATGTAAGCTTACTGCCTGGATCATACGATAACTATCTCTTACTGATGTCCAAATGAAACCTTTCAGGATGCCGTTCACACTAGGACACAATGTACAACCCCGTAATCTATTTGTGGAAGCAAAGGCGCCATCCATGTTACTAGATGGTAGCAGTTCGAGGCAACACAGCGGAGAAAGCCTCTGGCGCATATATTATAGTGCTTGAGGCCCTACTAGAGGCAGAAAGAGATGGTGTGGCTGCCATGAATGAGGTAGTATTTATCTTGAGGCTGGAAATTACGGAATTAGCGGCACGCATTATGCAAGCAACCCAAGAATTGGAGGAAGTAAGAATGTTGCATTTGAAGATGGAGGAGGTCCTGCTGTTTCTGCTATCTGAAGCCCAAGATAATCCCGGTTCTTCTTTAGATACCAGTTGAAATTTTCATTAGATTATTGTACTTGCATGTTGTGTCATGTCTCTGAATGGATTATATTGCAAGACCCCCTATGTTGTCCATGTGTTGTAATGATCCGAATTTTTAGGCGAGGTAATCCTCAGTACTTGTATATGATTGACATAAGGTGAACTGTTTGTCATGTGAGCATATTGTATTGGATGAAATAACTGTTACGGCATTTCTAAATCATAATCATATATAAAGGTGGAATAAATCTTTGTTGTGGTTTTGAAGAAATAAATAACAAAACGTATAATTATCTGTGGATATTCGTAATCTAATACGAATTGGATTTGAATTTAGTTTGCCGTGTCCCGAGGCAAACGTGAATGCTAATTCTCCCAAGTTTTGAACGAAGCGGCTAAACACCCCCTATAATTTGTGGGCTGCTCGAAGCAAGTGTTTGCGAGATGGAAATTACTGTCTACCCCTGACACTTGACATCCTTATCGACAGGATTTACACTGCTGTCGATAGGGGTAGATTAGTAACTTCAATCAGACGTGACACGACAACCTCTGAGCCCATTTAGACACGGTGGGCGCCAAACGTGGGCGGCAAAACACATTTGATTCAAGCTCGTCCGAAAGACATGTGTCTCTTCCTCCATTTCCCCATTCATACACGGTGGGCGGCAAAACAAACTCTCCTCGTCCGAAATCGATGTAGGCTTATATTTTAAATAGGGGTTGATGTGTAACTTCTATCAGACGTGACACAACCGCCCTACCTGTCAGCCCCGTTCATACACCATGGGCGCCAACCGTGGGCGGCAAACCACCCTCTCCTCGCCCGAAATCGATGTAGGCTAATATTTTAAATAGGGGCAATTGTGTAACTTCCATCAGACGTGACACAACCGCCCTACCTGTCAGCCCCGTTCATACATTGTGGGCGCCAACCGTGGGCGGCAAAACACCCTCTCCTCGCCCGAAATAGTTACCGGCAAATATTTGGGAGATGCGAGATTACCGTCCTATCCCCAACCAACGCGATGTCTGAAATTTTAAACGGGGGATAAGTTCGTAACTTTCCCCCATTTCAGGGAAGCGCATCACAAAGTTTGAGATCCCCCTCCCCTCCATTTCCCCATTCATACACCATCGGCGGCACGATAACCTCCGCACTGCGGCCAGCCTCCTCCGTCTGCCACCCCATCCTCCACCTTGTCGGAGCCGCTACCCCTACCCCGTCGTCCACTGCAAGAGATGGACGTCTCTCATCCATGACACTGGACCAGGATCCTTTCATCGCCTCCTCTCGCTTCATCAGCGCCGTCGTCCACCTTGCTGTTGCCGCTCCTATGACCGCCTCGTCCACGGCAACAGGATATATCCCCCGACCCGGCCGTGTGTCGTCTAAAGTATTCTTCCCCGCCGCCGACAGCCATCGCACCCGCAGCACCCTCAACGTATCAGCATAGGCCTACACGGCGTTGCAAGAGAGCTGGTACTCTTCCATATGTGCTTAAGTTATTGATCTCACCGGGAAAATAGATCGTAATTTGTTTACTGTACTTTTCTTGTCCGTACCAAATCGTAGTGGCTAGTTGAAAGCAAACATTGGTTGCGAAGTAGCTTTGTCCGGTTTGCACCTTCAGATCCGCCATGGCACGGGCACTATACTCGTAAAGCTTATAGTTTCCCCCCTTTATATTCACTACCATCATTGTAGGTGCTTCGTGTCGTGCTAGCATTGCTCCTCAAGACATCAACCCAAAGCTTACGTGTTGAAATACGAATCTGATATGATGCTCATATCACTAAAACAGAGAACGTTTAATTGGTCACCTAATGTTCCTATATTCGCTTTAAAAGCATGTGCGCCACCCACCGTCCAGCTAGTTCCACTTTCCTGATTTTCTCTTGATGCTTAGTGTTTTCCCCTTTTATCTACTCTACTATGATCTGCGTAGGTGCTTTCATGCGTACTAGCATTACTCCACCCTTCAAGCTAAACAACACAACACTCAGAATTCGAAAGCTTAGTTGTTCAAATATGATTGGGATATGATACTGATATTATTTAACCGACACATTTAATTGGTTAGCTAAAGGTCCCACCTGAGTTTCCAAATGCATGTCGCGACATATAGAGAGACAACATAAATTGCATTTGTTTGTCACTTGTTGACCATACTTTCTTGTCCATACCAAATCTTAGTTGTTATTTCAAAGCAAACATCGGTTGCTAACTACCCATTGCGCGGTTTGCAGCTTCAGATCTGCCATCCCACCGGCACGGTCAACACTTTGTACTCATCATGCTTATGTTTTCCCATTTTATGATGACCACAATCAGCCCTCGTGGTTCGTGGTCGTAATAGCAATCGCTTCCACCCATCGAGCTAAACAAGCTTAGTTGTACAAATTCATATCGATATTATTGCTGATATTAGTAAAACCGAGAGATGTTTAATTGGTTAGCTAAATGTTCCTACTTTAGTTTCGAAATGCATGTGAGCCACATATGGAGAGACCGGAAAGAATAGTATTTCTCTGTGCGCTCTGGTTCATTGTAGCGACCCGACCCGAATGGATCAAGTCTCTGTGCTCCGGTGTCATCCACGGATCAAGAATGCCGACACCACCACAAGATTTTGAAGGATTTATAACAGAGTAGCAATCACACACTTATTACATCGTTGTCCGTAAGAGGACTTATTACAATAAATATGGCTTAAGGCCATCTAATAACGATAACAGCGGAAGATTTGGAAGATAAGTGAGTCCATCAACTCCAAATAATCATCGAGTATAGAACCACGACCTAAAGCACCTTACTGTCATGCGAAAAGTCTGCAACATGAAAAGTTGCAGCCGAAAATGGGTCAAGACATGGAATATCTTGGCAATGTAACACATAGAGAATAATGAATGATAAGCATGTACTACATGCATATGTGGCTGGTGGAAAGCTCTATGGTTACAGCTTTGCATAAAGCCAGTTTTCCCTCATCGCAAAGGAATAAATTTGTTTAACTATCATGGTGGTTGTTAAACATTGAGAATGGTTGACAGCATCCTCAATCCCAATTAAAAGTACTCATTAAAAACCCAACAATATTAATTAGAGTAACATGTTGAGATTCACATGATATTCAAGTACTAGATACTCAAGATGTCCTTAACCGGGGACACGGCTAATCATGATTAGTTTATACACTCTGCAGAGGTTTATGACTTTTCCCCACAAGACTCGATCGCCTCCGTTTGGTTTCTCGCACTACATGGTGTTTGAGAGACGGATGACCGAGACATAGTCTTTCAGAAGCGCTAGCACCTTATGATGGGTGGACCGGTACACCTACATCCCCTACATCTGCTAGTCCACCACTATAAGAGTTCGCACGACCTAGTCAACTATGCCAGAGCCCATAATGGCTTGTGGCTGCACACGTAAGTTACTAGTATGAATTATCTTATGATCCCTTTGAGCCTGGGTGGCGGTTCAAAATAAAAACAGGCAAGTCCTGATGGAAACCAGGTGCCTCAATCCACCCAAATGTGTGTTTAAGTTGCCACCTTAAATAAACCATTAATTTAACAATCTCACATCTGTCATGGATACACTCACCCAATCCACGTCTACTAGCATAGCATGGCATAATAAGCAAACGTAGAAGTAACTCCCAAAGGTTTCATAAGTAAAACAGGAAATAGGTACTACCTCAATCTACTTCCCATCCCACAATTTATTTAGATCCTAATCATGCAAGTGTTCGAGGATTGATCTAATGCATAAAAACTGGGTAGTAGAACAAAAAAACATGATCAAGTGTTACTTGCCTTGCTGACGGTCCGCGAAACCTAGAGACTCGAAGTAACAAGCGGCGCGCTCCGGGTGATCTATCGCAGACAAACATCAAGCATACAATAGGTACTCATCTAATGCACAGGTAAATCTCGAATAAAAGATCTAACCAGAAAGTTCAACTTAAGAACCCTGGTTGCAAAAAGAATCGAATCAAATAAAGCAACGAAAGTCAAACGACGAAAGAAAACAACTTGGTTCTAGCAAGTTGAAACTAAGTCAAATTTTACAGTTGCAAAACTTTGTTTAAGTTGATTAGTCGAACGGCGGTTTCGAGATGAAACTCCAGGCGCTTGAATCACCCTGATTCCGATAAACGGCGAGAAGATAGACTAGAAAGAAAATCGGATCTGAAATCGCTATCAGAAAAATAGCGGAATAAATCCGATGAGAAAGAAAACGATGAACGGTTGAACGAACGGATGTTCATTAACCGAAGCAAACTGGTGATCACGTTCGTTAGGACGAACGGTCCGGCGAACGCTTGCTAAACAAAACCGAAAAGAAAAACCGGCGAGAAAAACCGATCTAGGGTTTCGGAAAGAAAACCGAAACGAAAAACCAATCTAGAAAACCGGAACGGAAATCGGAATGAAAACCGGAACGATTTACGAAAAACCGAACCGAGGAAAAGGTGACGCGGCGCGGGGCTAGTACCTCGAAGAGGCGAGGGGCTCCGGCGGCGGCGGGCAAGCGGCGGGCGGCGGCGTAGGGCGGCGGTGTGGAGCGGCAGCGGCGGCACTTGGCGGCGGCGGCGGTGTAGAGAGGAGAGGAGAGGAGAGGTGTGGGTTTGATGTGTTAGAGGGGGGGTGCTTGGGTATTTATATTGGGGAGGGGAGGGTTTTGCTTGGGGTAGGGGACAAGAAATAGACTAGGATTAGGAAACAAGAGGAAAAGATCTAGAAACAGATACGGAATAAGCGGAAGTAGTACAAGAGTCCTACTAGGAAAAGGAAAAGAAGCGGCGGCTCCCTGGCTCCCTTGGTGGCGCGCGCGATGGCCTTGGCCTTGGCCGGCCGGTGGCTTGCGGCTTGGGCCTTTGGCCCAAGGCGCTGCGGGACTTTTTTTTTAAACGGTTTCGCGCGCAAAAAAATAAATAAATAAATAATCTAAACGAACTCCAAAATTAATAAAGTAAACTTTCTCCGACTCCTAAAAATGAGTCGAACAAAATGAACTTTAACACGGGGCCAAAATGCAATTTTTGAAAACACGCATTTTTCCCTAAGGCAAATAAACTCCGAGAAAAATCCAAAATTTTGATTTATTTATTAAATCTTCATTTTTCCTAAATTTTGGGAAAGTCATATTATTCCCTCTCTTATTTTTGATATTGGAAAAATATTTGAAGATAAAATAAATAAATCCAATGATCCTCTTTTCATAGTTTTGAGAGAACTCAAATCGAAAATTTCGAAATCTCCAACTCTCTCCGAAGGTCCTTGAGTTGCGTGAAATTTCTAGGATCAACAAAATGCAAGAAAATATGATATGCATGATGATCTAATGTATAACATTCCAAATTGAAAATTTGGGATGTTACATTCATCATGGGTGGCCAACCAACATTGTATTAAAAGACTTGTAATATCTTCAATCTGCTTGCTCTTCTGCTCTTCTTTAAGATGATACTCTTCTCTTGCGGTCGACTAGTCGAATTGAGTTGTTCTCCCTTAGTATATTTTGAATCACAGTCAGTCGACTTGTTCTTCTTTACTATATGTTGAAGCTATCATCTGCTAAGTGTCATCACTTCTAGAGCTCTCATATTTTGAGTAGTAGGCCACATTATATTAATGCAAACAACAAATTACAGCATGCATGGCATCTTTTAAAAGAATTGCAGAGATAGCACAAAGGGGTTTACAGGAGGCGATGTTGGATTAGAATCACTTCTGCATTACAAAGAAAATCTCACTTGTTTTTATGTTTTCATGCATGTCAGATATTGAACATTATCAAAATGACTATGAGAATGGGCACATGAGAAGAATATTGCGGAACGATCCACTGGCTAACAAACTTGGCATGGAGGAGGATGGCCTATCTTATTCACCCATCAAGGTGCTTGCTCTAACTTTGCAAAGTTGTATTGGTCGCACATATTTTGCTTCTGACATCTTGCATTACTTCTACTTTGTTACACCATCTGCTTAGTTTAAGCATCATATATGAGTATATGCCATACCTATCCATTTTCTGTACCTATTCCATGTGTCGCCACACTATGTTTTTCCAGTCAAATGTTGTTCTTTGGTAATAGATGTCCAAAAGGAAGAGGGTGAGTGCAGATCCTCAAGGAGTATAAACTAGGTATTTGGAAAAGGTAGTGATACCTGTTAAATCAGATAGATCAGCAGCCACAGAAAACACAGGCCCAACTGTACCACACTTTACCCCTACTCCAGTGGCCAAACCCCTATTAGAACTGCTGGGAGCTGATACGTCTCCAACGTATCTATAATTTTTTATTGCTCCATGCTATATTATCTACTGTTTTGGGCAATATTGGGCTTTATTATCCACTTTTATATTACTTTTGGGACTAATCTATTAAACGGAGGCCCAGCCCAGATTTGCTTTTTTTGCCTATTTCAGTGTTTCGAAGAAAAGGAATATCAGACGGAGTCGAAACGGAAAGAAATCAACTGTAGAAGTTATTTTTGGAAGGAAACCTACCGGATAGACTTGGACCATACGTCAGGAGATGAGGGAGGTTCTCACGAGGGTGGGGGCGCGCCCACCCCCCTAGGGCGCGCCCCCTGCCTCGTGGGGCCCCGTAGCTCCACCGACGTACTCCTGCACCCATATATACCTCACGCACCTAAAACTTCCGAACAGAGATTAGATCGGAGTTCCGCATCCGCAAGCCTCTCATAGCCACCAAAACCAATCGGGACCACTGTTCCAAGACCTACGGAGGGGGAACCCTCACTGGTGGCCATCTTCATCATCCCGGCGCTCTCCATGACGAGGAGGGAGTAGTTTTCCCTCGGGGCTGAGGGTTTGTACCAGTAGCTATGTGTTTGATCTCTCTCTCTCTCTCTCTCTCTCTCTCGTGTTCTTGATTTGGCACGAGCTTGATGTATCGCGAGCTTTGCTATTATAGTTGGATCTTATGTTTCTTCTCCCCCTCTACTCTCTTGTAATGGATTGAGTTTTCCCCTTGAAGTTATTTTATCGGATTGAGTCTTTAAAGATTTGAGAACACTTGATGTATGTCTTGCCATGCGTATCTGTGGTGACAATGGGATATCACGTGATTCACTTGATGTATGTTTTGGTGATCAACTTGCGGGTTCCGCCCATGAACCTATGCATAGGGGTTGGCACACGTTTTCGTCGTGATTCTCCGGTAGAAACTTTGGGCACTCTTTGAGGTTCTATGTGTTGGATTGAGTAGATGAATTGAGATTGTGTGATGCATATCGTATAATCATACCCACGGATACTTGAGATGACATTGGAGTATCTAGGTGACATTAGGGTTTTGGTTGATTTGTATCTTAAGGTGTTATTCTAGTACGAACTCTAGGGCTGTTTGTGACACTTATAGGAATAGCCCAATGGTTTGATTGGAAAGAATAACTTTGAGGTGGTTTCGTACCCTACCATAATCTCTTCGTTTGTTCTCCGCTATTAGTTACTTTGGAGTGACTTTTTGTTGCATGTTGAGGGATAGTTATATGATCCAATTATGTTATTATTGTTGAGAGAACTTGCACTATTGAAAGTATGAACCCTAGGCCTTGTTTCCTAGCATTGCAATACCGTTTACGCTCACTTTTACCGCTTGCTACCTTGCTGTTTTTATATTTTCAGTTTACAAAAACCTATATCTACCATCCATATTGCACTTGTATCACCATCTCTTCACCGAACTAGTGCACCTATACAATTTACCATTGTATTGGGTGTGTTGGGGACACAAGAGACTCTTTTTATTTGGTTGCAGGGTTGCTTGAGAGAGACCATCTTCATCCCACGCCTCCCACGGATTGATAAACCTTAGGTCATCCACTTGAGGGAAATTTGCTATTGTCCTACAAACCTCTGCACTTGGAGGCCCAACAACGTCTACAAGAAGAAGGTTGTGTAGTAGACATCAAGCTCTTTTCTGGCGCCATTGCCGGGGAGGTTAGTGCTTGAAGGTATATCTTTAGATCTTGCAATCGAATCTTTTTGTTTATTGTTTTAGCACTAGTTAGTTTATAAAATAAAATTACAAAAAATGGAATTGTGTTTGTCTCATACGCTTCATCTTTTTAATATCTTTCGTGAGAATGATGGGAAGGAAAATTGTGCTCAAGTACTAGAAGAAGAATTACATAGAATGCTTGGCATAAAATATGTGAATGAGAATTATTGCAATGTTGTTAGTATGAATTCTTTGAATATCCATGATGCTACCGAAATGCAAATCCACAAGCTTGGGGAAGCTATGTTTGATGAAGATGATATTTTTTGTCCCCCAAGCTTCGATGAGCAAATTTACTATGATGAAAGCATGCTTCCTATCTATGATGATTATTGTGATGACACCTATTCTATAAAGAATAATGATAACCATGAAACTTGTCATCTTGATCTTAATTTTCAATCATATGATAGTTATTTTGTTGAGTTTGCTCCCACTATTATTCATGAGAAGAAATTTGCTTATGAGGAGAGTAGTAAATTTTCTATGCTTTTAGATCATGAAAAGAATGCTTTAGGTGATGGTTATATTGTTGAATTCATTCATGATTCTACTGAAAATTATTATGAGGGAGGAACATATGCTTGTAGGAATTGCAATAATATCAAGTTTCCTCTCTATGTGCTTAAAGTTTTGAAGTTATGCTTGCTTTGCCTTCCTATGCAAGTTGATTGTTGTTCCCATAAGTTGTTTGCTCAAAAAATCCCTATGCATAGGAAGTGGGTTAGACTTAAATGTGCTAGTCATATTCTTCATGGTGCTCTCTTTATGTTTCAATTCTTATCTCTTATGTGAGCATCATTGAAATCATCATGCCTAGCTAGGGGAGTTAAACGATAGCGCTTGTTGGGAGGCAACCCAACTTTATTTTAGTTTCTTGCTTTTTGGTTATGTTTAGGAATAAATAATACATCTAGCTTCTGTTTAGATGTGGTTTTGTGTTTTAATTAGTGTTTGTGCCAAGTAGAACCTTTGGGAAGACTTGGGTGAAGTCTTTATGATCATGCTGTAAAAAACAGAAACTTTAGCGCTCACGAGATTAGCTAGAACTTTTTACTGGAGAGTGCTATTTAGTTGATTCTTTTTGCATATGATTACTAGACAAATTACCCAGGTCTACCAGTTTATTTTAGAATTTTTGGAGTTCCAGAAGTTTGCGTTAGTTACAGATTACTACAGACTGTTCTGTTTTTGACAGATTCTGTTTTTCGTGTGTTGTTTGCTTATTTTGATGAATCTATGGCTAGTAAAATAGTTCATAAACCATAGAGAAGTTGGAATACAGTAGGTTTAACACCACTATAAATAAATAATGAGTTCATTACAGTACCATGAAGTGGTGTTTTGTTTTCTTTAACTAGCAGACTCACGAGTTTTCTCGTTAAGTTTTGTGTTGTGAAGTTTTCAAGTTTTGGGTAAAGATTCGATGGACTATGGAATAAGGAGTGGAAAGAGCCTAATCTTGGGGATTCACAAGGCACCCCAAGGTAATATTCAAGGATAACCAATCATCTAAGCTTGGGGATGCCCCGGAAGGCATCCCCTCTTTCGTCTTCGTTCATCGGTAACTTTACTTGGAGCTATATTTTTATTCACCACATGATATGTGTTTTGCTTGGAGCGTCATTTTATTTTATTTTTCTTTGCTTGCTGTTTAAATAAAGTACCAAGATCTGAAATTCTTAAATGGGAGAGTCTTCACATAGTTGCATAATTATTTGACTACTCATTGATCTTCACTTATATCTTTTGGAGTAGTTTGTTATTGCTCTAGTGCTTCACTTATATCTTTTAGAGCACGGTGGTGGTTTTATTTTGAAGAAATAGATGAACTCTCATGCTTCACTTATATTATTTTGAGAGTCTTAAATAGCATGGTAATTGCTTGAATAATCCTAATATGCTAAGCATAAAAGATTTGTAAGAATTCTTATGAGTGTGTTGAATACTATGAGAAGTTTGATCCTTGATAATTGTTTTGAGATATGAAGATGGTGATATTAGAGTCATGCTAGTTGAGTAGTTGTGAATTTGAGAAATACTTGTGTTAAAGTCTGTGATTCCCGTAGCATGCACGTATGGTGAACCGTTATGTGATGAAGTCGGAGCATGATTTATTTATTTATTTATTGTCTTCCTTATGAGTGGCGGTCGGGGACGAGCGATGGTCTTTTCCTACCAATCTATCCCCCTAGGAGCATGCGCGTAATACTTTGCTTTGATAACTTGTAGATTTTTGCAATAAGTATATGAGTTCTTTATGACTAATGTTGAGTCCATGGATTATACGCACCCTTCTTCCTTCCACCATTGCTAGCCTCTCTAATACCGCACACCTTTCGCCGGTATCATACACCCACAATATATCTTCCTCAAAACAGCCACCATACCTACCTATTATGGCATTTCCATAGCCATTCTGAGATATATTGCCATGCAACTTTCCACCGTTCCATTTATTATGACACGCTCCATCATTGTCATATTGCTTAGCATGATCATGTAGTTGACATTGTATTTGTGGCAAAGCCACCTTCATAATTCTTTCATACATGTCACTCTTGAGTCATTGCACATCCCGGTACACCGCCGGAGGCATCCATATAGAGTCATATTTTGTTCTAAGTATCGAGTTGTAATTGTTGAGTTGTAAGAAAAATAAAAGTGTGATGATCATCATTTTTAGAGCATTGTCCCAAGTGAGGAAAGGATGATGGAGACTATGATTCCCCCATAAGTCGGGATGAGACTCCGGACAAAAAATAAAAAAAGAAAATAAAAGAGGCCATAAAAAGAGAAAAGGCCCAAATAAAAAAATAAAAAAAACAAAAAAATGAGAGAAAAAGAGAGAAGGGACAATGCTACTATCCTTTTACCACACTTGTGCTTCAAAGTAGCACCATAATCTTCATGATAGAGAGTCTCCTATGTTGTCGCTTTCATATACTAGTGGGAATCTTTCATTATAGAACTTGGCTTGTATATTCCAATGATGGGCTTCCTCAAAATGCCCTAGGTCTTCGTGAGCAAGCGAGTTGGATGCACACCCACTTAGTTTCTTTTGTTGAGCTTTCATATACTTATAGCTCTAGTGCATCTGTTGCATGGCAATCCCTACTCACTCACATTGATATCTATTGATGGGCATCTCCATAGCCCGTTGATACGCCTAGTTGATGTGAGACTATCTTCCCCTCTTTTTGTCTTCTCCACAACCACCATTCTATTCCACCTATAGTGCTATGTCCATGGCTCACGCTCATGTATTGCGTGAAGATTGAAAAAGTTTGAGAATGTCAAAAGTATGAAACAATTGCTTGGCTTGTCATCGGGGTTGTGCATGATTTAAATACTTTGTGTGGTGAAGATAGAGCATAGCCAGACTATATGATTTTGTAGGGATAACTTTCTTTGGCCATGTTATTTTGAGAAGACATAATTGCTTTGTTAGTATGCTTGAAGTATTATTATTCTTATGTCAATATAAACTTTTGTCTTGAATCTTTTGGATCTGAATATTCATATCACAAGTAAGAAGAATTACATTGATATTATGCCAACTAGCATTCCACATCAATAATTATCTTTTTCTTATCATTTACCTACTCGAGGACGAGCAGGAATTAAGCTTGGGGATGCTTGATACGTCTCCAACGTATCTACAATTTTTTATTATTCCATGCTATATTATCTACTGTTTTGGGCAATATTGGGCTTTATTATCCACTTTTATATTACTTTTAGGACTAACCTATTAACCGGAGGCCCAACCCAGATTTGCTGTTTTTTTGCCTATTTCAGTGTTTCGAAGAAAAGGAATATCAGACGGAGTCGAATCGGAACGAAATCAATTGGAGAAGTTATTTTTGGAAGGAAACCTACCGGATAGACTTGGACCCTACGTCAGGAGATGAGGGAGGTGCTCACGAGGGTGGGGGGCTGTCGGTGTACAAAAAGAGGGGTACACTTTTTGTACCCCTATAATCTGTACTGGGCGATGCGAGCCACGGGCACCACCACACTGAGCAAGGCGAGGGAGGTGACCCAAGGTAAGACCGAAGCTCGAAGAAGCAAAACGACGCCAAGACCAAGACCACAAAGGGCAAAGGGGACGAAGCGGACTCCCCCGGCAAGATCCTTTCCGGGAGGCGGTTCTAGCAAACCCGGTAAGACCCTTGCCGTGGCAGCTCGCCCCACACCTACGGAGCGAGTCACCCTTGAGTCCACTGCCCCCATGGGGCAAGGATTCGGGAGACATCCCCGTGGTGGCATGCAGATCTTTGTGAAGACATTCAAGATCAGATACACACTTTAGAAGGTGATGATCCTTGGCGGGATCCCAGCCAAGGAGGACCACAAGGCCCCCGGCAAGAGCCTTGCCGGGGATGACAGCGGGCGCCACGGCAAGACCCTTGCCGGGGCCCCGGCAAGGCCCTTGCCAAGAACACCCGTGGGGCCACCATCAGGCTCGCGCCAATCAGACCTCCACCACCGTTCGCATGCAGCTACCGACCCAACCAGCTGGGCAGGCACCTGCGTGGCGGCATGCGGATCTTCGTGGAGACCCACCACTGCGCCACCTCAGCTGCCTGCCTGCCTACATGGCACCGCAGGCACTGCTGGCGCTATGCGCGTCGACACACAAGAGGGAGCGGCGACGGACGAGACAGGCTCTCCCCGTCCCGATAAAGCAAGGACACCTAAGCAAGACGCATTAAATGTGCCTTGTCACTGTAATGCGAGGGATAACCTCGCATCATCAGCATTCTTTCCACCTCCTGTGTGCCACTGTGGCAACCCCTTTCCCTATAAAAGGAGGCCCAAGGCGACCAGGAAGAGGATACGGCTTTTTGGAGCTCCTCACGCCCCATAGCTAGCTCAAGAACACAGATAAACAATCTACCTAAACAGGAGTAGGGTTTTACGCATCCTCGCAGCCCGAACCTGGATAAACGAACCGTGTGATATCTGCTTGATCCGCTCTTCTCACGACCCCACGCCCCGCAACCGTAGTAAGGATTCTTGTGATCCCATACGTGTCGTTTCCCACCGACATCTTTGGCGCGCCAGGTAGGGGGCAGCGCAGTTGTGAGAATCGGCTTTAGCAGTTAGTTCGACGCTCCTTCATCGTCATGGCGCCCAAGAAGAAGACGGTGGTGGCGGTTGGCCCGTCGGAAGCCGGACATCCCGTCCCGACGCAGGCGAAACAGCGGACCCGATCGCGAAAAGGACTCGGGCGCCATTCGCGAACACCAACACCGGCCCCAAAGAGCCGGAGTTTGGGAGGCGGCGATGTTCGTGCGCCTGGTAACGGGTTGCACGCCGCCAAATCCAAAGACGGAGCCAGGCCCTCCGCGGGTGGCGCGGGGCCTTCCAAGATCGCTGCCACCCCGCCAGAAGGTGACGCGAGGGCTTCCCAGACTCCCACGCCGGCGCCGACGGCGCGCTCCTCTCAAGCGGCGCTCGACAAACGGTGTAATCACACCGAAGACCCCGGGCGACGCGGGAAGAGCCCCGAGCGCCACTCCCAGGATGTAGAAGACCTGCCCGCTCGCCGAGGCGCTGGTGAAGATGGCATGTGACCGCGGGGTCGTGATAGAGCTCCTTCTGACATGGTCAGAAGTCGAAGCGCGTCGCGATCCGTGCAGGTTTCGCTGCCACCAACGCCAGCAGAAGCCTTGGCGCGCGCGCAGTTGCTCCTCGATTTTCCTGCCACTACGGGGAAACTCGATGAATGGAGAGCCACTATCCGAAGCCTTGTTGCGGTGTCCAACAAAGACGAACCAAGTCCGGTGGAGCCCCCGGGTCGACGCTCCGACGCAGTCCTGCGCACCAGTGGCAGGAAAGCCGGCGGCGCCGCGACCACGGTGCACTCGCCTCCTCTTCGCCCGATACCGCGGACGCCAGCCCGTCACGACGTTCCGGGTGATGAAATCTCCATCGCATCGTCCGACCCGCGGACCCACTGTGACCAGCGCCAACTTCTTCGGGAACGAGAACATGAAGACGCTCGAACCACTATCGAGCGCCGGCGCGGAGCGCGCCACCAATCGGGACAGCGAAAGCGGGGCCTGCTGTGAACCACCCGGCACCGGAGAGCCCTGGAGTCCTACCTTACGAGGTAGGCTGTCCGGCTTTTACCCGTGAGCTGCGGCAGTTCCAGTGGCCCACTCACCGCACTTTCAAACCTGACGTGGGTGAAAAGTACAGCGGGAAGACCCACCCGTCCGAGTTCCTTAGCATCTACACCATCGCGATGCAAGCTGCCGGAGCCCGCGACGATAAGGTGCTTGCAAATTACTTTTCGTTGGCTCTTAAACCCAAGCCATGTCATGGTTGATGCACTTGCCGGTAGACTCCATTTCCTCCTGGTCGGATTTGTGCCATGAGTTCGTGGGCGCCTTTACAGGAGGCCACCAAGCTCATGGCCAAGCGAGCGATCTGCATGTCATTCCCCAGAAGGGAGGCGAGAGTCTCCGCAAGTATATCTGAGAGGTTCAGCGGATACAAGATAATATTCCTGATGTTCACCCTGCCGCCATCATCGGATGCGTTCCATCGAGCGTGTGTAACCGCAAGATGCGCCAAGAGTCGGGCAATGAACAAGGTGAAAGATGTAGCGTAACTCTATGTTCTTGGCCGATGATGTGCCCGAGCTGAAGAGGGAAGGAAGTACCCCGGCGAAGATGCCGGCGTGGAAACCGACTCCTCAGATGAGGATACTGCCGCCCCGGCGAAGAAGGGCCGGCGCCGTAACAGGAAGCGCAAAGTTAAAGCCGTGCTTGCCGTCGAGGGATCTGATGACACCGGCTCCACCAAGAAAACCAAGGCAGATGACCCCGGCAAGGAAATTGCCGGATGTGTCGCCTGCCGGGCCTTGGTGGCTGCCGAGAAGCCAGGAAACTCCGACAAGCGATACTGCAAGATCCATCGCACCAAAGGCCATGCTCTCCAAGACTGCCGACAGGTTGAGCTCCTCCCTGAGAAGCAGAGGGCTGAATATGAGAGGCGGGACAAGGAGAAGGGCCAAGAGGGTGCTGAGGGGTCCAGCAAGAAGCGTGACGGCCAGGCGGGCCGTCGCGGCAAGGATAAACAACAGGAGAGGCCCGCCCGGGGCTGTGACAGGAAGCCATAAGACGACGATCACGAAGAGGACAACGAATCCGGCGACCAAGAGTTTCAGAAAGCTACAGAGGCCATGTGCGTGGACGGCGGCGCCTCGCTGCATACCTCTCACCGCCGGCTTAAACAGTGGGCGCGAGAGATTACAGCTGTCGAGCCGTCGTTTGATGCCCAAAGGCCGCTGAAGTGGTCCAGCACACCTATCATTTTTGACACTGAGGATCACCCTGATCGCACTACTGCGGTCGGGTGCTTGCCATTGTTGGTTTCACCAACAATACGCAACCTCAAGGTGACAAAGATGCTAGTCAATGGCAGGGCCGGTCTGAACTTAATCTCGCCTGTCGTGATCGAGAAACTGCAAATTCCTGATGGAGACCACGAAGAGACGGGCACGTTTCAGGGGGTCAACCCGGGAAGAAGCCAACCCAAGGGAAAGGTCACGCTGCCCGTGGCTTTTGGAAGCGATCTGAACTACAGGATGGAGAGGATCGTGTTTGATGTTGCCAAGATCCCCTTGCCCTACAACGGGATCCTTGGCCGCCAAAGAGCCAAGTTCATGGCGGCGTCACACTACGCCTACAACACCACGAAGATGCCGGGACCTGGCGATCATCACCATCCCTCCGATAAGAAAGATGCGCTGATTTATACCGACAAACTATACCGACAAGCGATTGCAGCAGCTGCCACCACTAGGGCACTTGCTCCTGCCGGCCAGGACCCGGGAGGGAAAAAGAAGAAGAAGACCGGTGAGACCTCGGACACCCACTCCGGCAAGCGCACCTCTTCGGAGTGTAGTGCTGCCGTCGAGGACGTGCCAGAGAGCTCCACCGGCGGAAACAAGAAGCCCAGGGCCATACCGCCGAGAACCAAGAAGGTTTCTGTCAATGAGGACGGCACGGGAGGAGCTTTCACCATAAGCTCCACCATTGACGACAAATACGAAGACGCGCTCGTCACCTTCCTGCGGGCGAATGTCGATGTGTTTGCATGGCAAGCTTCCGACATCCCCGACGTTCCCAGGGAGGTGATTGAGCACCACCTTGCTGTCTGTCCTCATGCGCGGCCCGTCAAGCAGAAGGTCAGAAAGCAAGCTTTGGAACGACAAGAGTTCATCACATAAGAGATCCGGAAACTGGAAACAGCAGGTTTGGTAAGAGGAGTGCTCCATCCAACGTGGTTGGCCAATCCGGTCGTAGTGCGCAAGGCAAATGGGAAGTGGAGGCTGTGTATTGATTACACAGATATCAATAAGGCTTGTCCTAAAGACCCCTTCCCATTGCCGCGCATCGACCAGATTGTTGACTCCACAGCTGGGTGTGATCAGTTGTCATTCCTCGATTCCTACTCCGGCTACCACCAGATTTTCATGACGAGAGAAGACGAAGAGAAGACAGCATTCATCACCCCATGTGGTACGTATTGTTTCATGCGGATGCCTTTCGGGTTGAAGAGTGCTGGTTCGACATTTGCAAGGGCGGTCCAGATTGGTTTTGAACCCCATCTCCATAGAAACATGGAAGCTTATATGGATGACATAGTGGTCAAAACCAAGGACAGGGCAACCCTCATACCAGATTTGCAAGAGACATTTGCAAACCTGCACAAGATCAATCTCAAGCTGAACCCTGAGAAGTGCGTCTTTGGCGTCCCATCCGGCAAGCTTCTCGGGTTCTTTGTGTCACAGCGTGGGATAGAGGCCAATCCGGACAAGGTCAAAGCTATAGAGTAGATTGAAGCACCCAAGCGAATCAAGGATGTGCGTCGGCTTGCTGGTTGCGTCGCCGCCATGGGCAGATTCATTTCCAAGTCTGCCGAGCGCGCCCTTCCCTTTTTCAAGATCCTGAAAAAGGCGGGCCCGATGGAGTGGACACCAGAAGCCGAAGCCGCATTGCAAGATTTGAAGAAGTACCTCTCCTCCGTGCCAATACTAGTTGCGCCTAGGCCACAGGAGCCGTTGCTCCTATACCTGGCGGCAACGAACCAGGTGGTCAGCGCAGCACTAGTGGCGCAGAGAGAGGTTGACGACGAGGTAGTTGCAGCAACAGAGCCCGACACCACCAATGCAGAGACGACACAGCCAGTTGAAGTGCCGCCGAAGAAGAAAATGATGCAGCACCCGGTCTACTTTTTTAGCTCCCTCCTGCAGGGGGGCTAGATCAAGGTACTCCGGCGTCGCGGCGCTCTTGACCTTCTTATGGCCTCGGGAAGCTGCGTCACTACTTCCGAGCACACGAGATCACTGTCACTCGCCTCCCTCTGAACGGATATTGCACAATCTAGATGCAACGGAAGAATTGTGGAATGGGCCTTTGGAGTTGTCCAGCTTTGGCCTCAAGTTTGAAAGTACTTCGACGATTCAGAGCCGAGTCCTGGTGGAGTTCATTGCAGAATGGACCGCAACACCTGACGAAGAAGCCCAAGAGACTGCTCTCCCCGGCAAGGAGGCAAGTTGCAATTGGATCATGTACTTTGATGGAGCTTTCTCCTTACAAGGCGCCGGGGCTGGCGTACTGCTTGTCGCCCCCACCGGAGAGCACCTCAAGTACGTGATCCAGATGCACTTCCCCAGGGAGGTGTCAACAAACAATACGGCAGAATACGAAGGGCTGCTTGCCGGTCTTAGGATCGCGGCGGACCTCGGAATCAAGAAACTCATCGTCGAGGCGACTCGCAGCTTGTCGTCAAGCAAGTCAACAAGGATTACGAGCCCGTTGATGAAGGCCTACGTCGATGAAGTGAGAAAAGCTGGAAGAGCGTTCGATGGTATATAGGCTGAATACGTTCCTCGGCGGAGAACGATATCGCCGATTACTGTCAAAAGCAGCGTTGCCCTCAAGCTACATGGAACCCGGTACCTTTGTGCTTCAGCTAACTCAGCCATCCGTTGATCCATCAGCGGAAGCGAGAACAAGAGGAGGAAATCAGGGCCCGGCAAGTACTTTCCCGCCGAAGCTCCCGGAGCCGCCCGGCAAGGATGTTGCTTGGGGGCCGAACCCGCCACGCAGGGCCAGGCAGCTCCGGTGGAGCGTCAAGCTCTTGCTGTCGAGACAGCCGCTCCCATAGCGGAGGAAATGCCTTTAGTCCTCGCCGTCGAGCCCCAGGCTCCGGCATGGGCACAGCATACCGTCCGATTCCTCCAAACAGGGGAACTTCCTGAGGAGCAGGAAGAAGCGGAAAAAGTAGCCCGTCGCTCTACCATGTACCAGTTCGTCGATGGCGTCACATGTCTGAGAAAGAGGCTGAACGGTGTGAAATTGAAGTGTATCCCTCGAGAGGAAGGACTGGAGCTATTGGCGAGAGATACGGAGGCATATGTGGATCCCACATCGGGTCAAGGGCCCTTGCCGCAAGGCGTTCGGCAAGGCTTCTTCAGCCCACCACCCTCCGAGATGCGACGACACTAGTCACCGGTGTGAAGCGTGTTAGTTCCATTCAAAGAAGCTTCATCAGCCAGCTCAAGCCCTTCAAACCATTCCTCTCTCCTGGCCCTTCTCGGTGCAGGGGCTCGACATCTTGGGCCCTTTCCCCCTTGCTGTCGAGGGCTTTGAGTACTTATGCGTTGCAATCGACAAGTTCACAAAGTGGCCGGAGGTGGAGGCAGTGAGGAAGGTCACAGATCAGTCAGCCGTCAAGTTCTTCAAGGGGCTAGTGTGTTGTTTTGGTGTACCCAACAGGGTCATCACCGACAACGGCACACAGTTCACAAGCCGCACCTTCATGCAATATACCCAAGACTTCGGCAGCAATGTCTATTTCGCTTCCGTTGCCCACCCACGAAGCAACGGTCAAGCTGAGAGGGCAAATGCTGAAGTACTGCGGGGCTTAAGGACAAAGACCTTTGACAGGCTGCACAAGAGCGGAAGGCGCTGGATTGATGAGTTGCCGACGGTTCTTTGGTCGATCAGAACGACGCCAAATCGAGCCACCGGCCAGACACCCTTTGCCCTAGTATACGGGGCAGAAGCAGTTCTCCCCACTAAACTCATATACGGGTCACCTCGAGTGCTCGCTTATGATGAGCTTGAGCAAGAGCAACTACGGCAAGATGATGCAACGCTCCTCGAGGAAGATCGTCTTGAGCATGAGAGCAACGCTACCAGCAAGCCTTGTGTCGCTACCATAGCCGCAAGGTTCATGCCCGAAGCCTTGAGGAAGGCGACCTTGTCCTTCGGCGCGTTCAATCGGCCAAGAATTACAACAAGTTGACGCCAAAGTGGGAAGGCCCTTATCGGGTAATACGAGTCACCAGGCCTGGCGCAGTCTGCCTCGAGACCAAAGATGCAGTTCCGGTGAGTAACTCATGGAACATTGAGCATCTTCGCAAGTTTTACCCGTGAGGCGCGGCTTGCCGGGCCCCCGGCAAGCCACCTTTTGTACAAGCATTGCCGATGATGCATGTAACCCTTTGTACAAAGCCGGTAGCGCAGACCACGAGCATAAATAAATGAAGCGCTGGCGCCCTAAGTTATAGCATGCATGCTAGGTCGAGTCTCGTCCTTGGTTAGGGTTGATAGTGCTTAGCGGCGACTAACCCCTAGCTTAGAGGTCGAGTGTGTGTCTCTTTGTCGTTCTTTTATGCGCTTTGGTTCGCGGGACTCACGAGATATCCTTGCGGATCACTTGAGGACGAAAAGAGAAGAGGGACAGACCAGCATCTAGACCCCGGCAAGCCGGATTGCGGGGCTGCAAGTGGAGATTCACCCACGGCAAACCAGAGTTGCCGGGGGCTACAACTTCAGATAAGTTCTTCATCCCTTATCATGCATTCCCTTATGGACTGAGGTATGTGAAACCTCGTTCCTTCCTAAAGCTACCATGCTCCCCTAAACTCTAGGCCCTAGGGCTCGTTCCTGGGGCCAGGTTTGGTCGTAGTCGCGGCAGCGAAAGGATGAAACAAGGAGCCAGAACCCACCTCATCCCTGCCTCCACCAAAAGCGTGAGAAAGGTCGAGCGGCGTGGGAAGACGGCAAGGCCTGCTGCTGGGAAAGGAAATGTTTATCTTAGAGATATCAAGGATTTACTCCTTGACGTGGGTTCTACCCGCAAACAAATAACCCGGCAAGCATCCCTTTTTCATTAAAAACATTCCACTCAGGTACAGTCCATAGGGAATGAAAACATGAATGATGGGATTACAAGTTTTAAATTCAGCTAATGCCCGAAGGCTTACAAACTAAAAAGAGATAAGGTGCCCGTAACCCATTTCTTGTCCCTCTCCTCAGGAGGCAGGTCAAGGAGGCGAAAAGGGCAAAAGGGGCGCCTAGGCGAGCTACGGGTGGCAGAAGACACCGAGAGAACATCTCGGTGGCCGTCTGAAGGCTAGATGGTGATGGCGGCACCGGAAGCGGGGCTCGAAGATGAGGCGGCAGGACGCCAGCACGCGTCGAAGGCGTCGGTGCCCGCGTACTCCGATTTGACGGCCTTGCCGCCCGCCCTCTTCCTCTTCCGCAGCCTCCCAACGCCAGCCGCCCAAGGAGACGACCCCGAGAAGTTTAGGGAGCCGACGACACGGATGATAGGGTCGCCGGTGCCGCACGGAGCGGCACCCGACACCTAGTCGGACCCGTCATCCTGCCGCCTACTACCCTCGTCGTCGCTGCCGCTGTCCTCCTCGTCACTCCCGCCCGAGGAGGAGTCTTCTCTATCAGAAGAGCTCTCCACGCAGCACCTTGCACGAGTCCCGAAGAGCCCGAAGACCTTGACAGAGAGGAGGCCACCCTCCATCAGCTTGAAATGGAGAGTGAGCCCCTCCGTCAAGCGGTGGATATGAGCGAACGTCTTCCATCCCCGACGAAGATACATCACGTGAGGGGCTGGGAAGTCGATGCGTACCCGCGTGCCGCTGATCCCGCAGCCCCTCATGTGCAGCCGCAATGACTCCGGCGGATCCAGCTCCATCTCTCGCGCGAATGGAGTCGGGAGACGAAGGCGACGGTGAGGCGGCCGGCGCAGCCTGACGAAGAACTCGCAAGGGTCATCCCCAACGTGGCCCTCCATGGGGGGAGGAACTGCTGGCGGAGGCGAGGTCGGCGCACCGCCCCGTCCTCCTCTTCCCCGAGCGCCTGGGCCTCGCCCACGGCCTCGCCCCCTCCCCCTTCCCCTTGCGGCTAGCTCCGCCACCGCAGGTGCAGGAGAAGGAGGGACGCGTTGTCGAGCGGCGACCCTCGCCGCCACCATTGAAGGACCAAGATTCCCTCTCTCCATGGCGGATGGAAGGGGGGAGCAGAAGTTGAAGGAAGGAGAAGATGAAAGAATGCAGGACGCCATCCACCCCCCTCCTGCTCTTTATAAAGGAACCGGGTGGGGGCTCGGCCGCCCCGCTCAGCCAATCAAGACGCGGAAGGCGCAGGAAGCTCGACCGACCGCTGCCCTGACCCCACGGCGGCCCGGTTTCCCGCCTCCACCGTTCGCCACCCCAAGCGCATGAGAGCCACGTGGCAGGCGTGCAGGACCGAGGTGACGGGTGAGGCGACCTCTCCCCACCCCGTGATCATGGGGAGTGGACGCCTTGAAGACCACGCCTCGGCCCCGTTTAGTAAATGGGCCGCGCCTCCACGCCTCCCTCCATTTATGGGGAAGGCGCGAACCGCCCCCTTTACTACGACGTGACGCATGCGTGCAGAGCTCAGCCCCACGCATGCCGCCCACGTCACGCACGCCTCCCCACGCCGCGCCACGCGCGGGAGTCGTGGGAAGCGCAGCGTGCGAAGGAACTTACCGCGGTAAAAACCGCCCCGCCTGCCCGCGCACCGTTTTTGGGCCTAGCCCAACGACGCGATTGCACTTACGTGTGGCCCAGGCCCGGGGGCTCCTGTCGGTGTACAAAAAGAGGGGTACACTTTTTGTACCCCTATAACTGTGCACGGGCAGTCTGAGCCACGGGCACCACCACACTGAGCAAGGCGAGGGAGGTGAGCCAAGGTAAGACCGAAGCTCGAAGAAGCAAAACGACGCCAAGACCAAGACCACAAAGGGCAAAGGGGACGAAGCGGACTCCCCTGGCAAGATCCTTGCCGGGAGGCGGTTCTAGCAAACCCGGCAAGACCCTTGTCGTGGCAGCTCGCCCCACACCTACGGAGCGAGTCACCCTTGAGTCCACTGCCCCCATGGGGCAAGGATTCGGGAGACATCCCCGTGGTGGCATGCAGATCTTTGTGAAGACATTCAAGATCAGATACACACTTTAGAGGGTGACGATCCTTGGCGGGATCCCAGCCAAGGAGGACCACAAGGCCCCCGGCAAGAGCCTTGACGGGGATGACAGCGGGCGCCACAACAAGACCCTTGCCGGGGCCCCGGCAAGGCCCTTGCCAAGAACACCCGTGGGGCCACCATCAGGCCCGCGCCAATCAGACCTCCACCGCCGTTCACATGTAGCTGCCGACCCAACCAACTGGGTAGGCACCTGCGTGGCGGCATGCGGATCTTCGTGGAGACCCACCACTGCGCCACCTCACCGCTTTGCCTACATGGCACCGCAGTACCGCTGGCCGCCAGTGCGATGTCGACACAAGAGGAGGCGGTGACAGACGAGACAGGGCTCTCCCCGTCCCCAGATAAAGCAAGGACACCTAAGCAAGACGCATTAAATGCGCCTTGTCACATGTCTGAGGATAACCTCGCATCACTCTACCCTTTCCACCTCCTGTGTGCCACTGTGGCAACCCCTTTCCCTATAAAAGGAGGCCCAAGGCGACCAGGAAGAGGATTCGGCTTTTTGGAGCTCCTCACGCCCCATAGCTAGCTCAAGAACACAGATAAACAATCCACCAAAGCAGGAGTAGGGTTTTACGCATCCTCGCGGCCCGAACCCAGATAAACGAACCGTGTGCTATCTGTTTCATCCGCTCTTCTCACGACCCCGCGCCCCGCAACCGTAGTAGGGATTCTTGTGATCCCATAGGTGTCGTTTCCCACCGACAGGGGCGCGCCCCCCTACCTCGTGGGGCCCCCGTAGCTCCACCGACGTACTCCCTGCACCCATATATACCTACGTATCCTAAAACTTCCAGAACAAAGATTAGATCGGGAGTTCCGCCGCCGCAAGCCTCTGTAGCCACCAAAAACCAATCGGGACCCTGTTCAGGCACCCTGTCGGCGGGGGGAACCCTCACCGGTGGCCATCTTCATCATCCTGGCGCTCTCCATGACGAGGAGGGAGTAGTTTTCCCTCAAGGCTGAGGGTATGTACCAGTAGCTATGTGTTTGATCTCTCTCTCTCTCTCTCTCTCTCTCTCTCTCTCTCGTGTTCTTGATTTGGCACGATCTTGATGTATCGCGAGCTTTGCTATTATAGTTGGATCTTATGTTTCTTCTCCCCCTCTACTCTCTTGTAATGGATTGAGTTTTCCCCTTGAAGTTATTTGATCGAATTGAGTCTTTAAAGATTTGAGAACACTTGATGTATGTCTTACCGTGCGTATCTGTGGTGACAATGGGATATCACGTGATTCACTTGATGTATGTTTTGGTGATCAACTTGCGGGTTCCGCCCATGAACCTATGCATAGGGGTTGGCACACGTTTTCGTCGTGATTCTCCAGTAGAAACTTTGGGCACTCTTTGAGGTTCTATGTGTTGGATTGAGTAGATGAATTGAGATTGTGTGATGCATATCGTATAATCATACCCACGGATACTTGAGGTGACATTGGAGTATCTAGGTGACATTAGGGTTTTGGTTGATTTGTATCTTAAGGTGTTATTCTAGTACGAACTCTAGGGCTGTTTGTGACACTTATAGGAATAGCCCAATGGATTAATTGGAAAGAATAACTTTGAGGTGGTTTCGTACCCTACCATAATCTCTTCGTTTGTTCTCCGCTATTAGTTACTTTGGAGTGACTTTTTGTTGCATGTTGAGGGATAGTTATATGATCCAATTATGTTATTATTGTTGAGAGAACTTGCACTATTGAAAGTATGAACCCTAGGCCTTGTTTCCTAGCATTGCAATACCGTTTACGCTCACTTTTACCGCTTGCTACCTTGCTGTTTTTATATTTTCAGTTTACAAAAACCTATATCTACCATCCATATTGCACTTGTATCACCATCTCTTCATGAACTAGTGCACCTATACAATTTACCATTGTATTGGGTGTGTTGGGGACACAAGAGACTCTTTGTTATTTGGTTGCGGGGTTGCTTGAGAGAGACCATCTTCATCCCTCGCCTCCCACGGATTGATAAACCTTAGGTCATCCACTTGAGGGAAATTTGCTACTGTCCTACAAACCTCTACACTTGGAGGCCCAACAACGTCTACAAGAAGAAGGTTGTGTAGTAGACATCAGGAGCCCAGCGTTAAGTACTGTCTATGATATCAATTCAAAATTTGAACTCCTAAATTTCTACTTGTGCCTTACCTTCTCTCTTGTATGAAAACTAATTTCAGATGAATCTCCTTGCTCAAAGGATCATACGATTTCAAAACAATAATGGGCTCTGCATTGCTCTTATCAGTACCTCTCTCCCTTTTGCCTTGTAACGATGTACTTAATTAATTGCTATTTGATTATGTATCATCGATGCACTTTTGAGCTTCATTATCGTCTGTTTCTTCCAACATTATTTCATCTATATTTATTCTTTGCAAAATGTAGAATAATGGCAACGCTTATAAAGAATTTTCTTTGGGGAATTTATTGAATTATCCTTCCATCAACATGGAGAAGGGCTTTGTCCAGCCCGTGTTAACATGTAATGTAAGTTCATCCTTCTCTAGCCTTCAAACTTTGTTCTAGTATAGATTAGGATAGGCATCATTTCCTCCACTGCTGTTTGCTTTGCTTTGTTTACATCTGATTGGATGTTTGCAACAACTACCAGTTCAAATTGTAGTTGTAAAAACATGTTCCTTATCTTGAAACGAGATCCATTTATTTGCTTACATAATTGTGAAACCTGTTACGTGTCTCCTTGTTTCTCTTTCGGACTACGTGTCTATTCGCCATGAGCGAGAACTTTAGGGAAGATAGTGAGCCAAACCATCTTGAGGACAGCGAGATGACCCCAAGGTCCTGTCTTGATGAAGACAGTGAGTTGAAGCTACTCACCAGCAGGTGTGAGACAACCTCTGTGCAGTCGTTGCCTCAATCAGTTCAACTTCTTCAGTCTCAACTTAAAGCGGAAAGGCTTGCTTCAACTCAGCTTCGACTTGAAGTCAAAGATGCAATGAAGATGTTAGAGGACTACCATGCGCACCATCATGCCTTAAATCTAGTGTTGATGCATCTATCGTTGACACAACTGAGGTCTACTCAGCTTCTTCAGCTATTTGGGGGGGGGCCCGACCTGGCCAGGCCTAGTGCCTTCTGAAGTGCTCTCAGTTTTGTATATTCTTTTGTCAGCATGTTTATTTGCACTGGTGGCGAACTTTGATGCCCAGTGGATGTAATATGTGTGATAGCCGTGATAGCCTAGTGTAAGTTGCTTGCTTATTTATTTCCTTGTTGTCTTGTTTATTTGTTTGCTTCTAGTCATTGTAGTTCTTTTTCCGCGGTTTGCTAGTGGCTGCAATAACCTATTTTTTTAAACTAGGCCACAATAACCATGGGCTAATATTTACTGTAGTGACACTGGGCCTCCTACAAGCCGTAGAAACAGTGGGCCTTCTACGGGCCATAGAAACAATGGGCCTTCTACGGGCCTTAGAAACAATGGGCCTTCTACGGGCCGTATCATCAATGGGCCTTATACGGGCAGTATGATCGATGGCCAAACATGGGCCAACAACAAGCCGCATTATGGCCTTAAACGGGCTAGAGTTGGAATCGTCCGTTCATGGGCCGACCATAACGGGCCATCGTTAATAGGCTGTATTTGATGACGCTATGAAAACGGCCCAACGTATTAATGGACCACAAACGGGCCGACTGTAACCACGAGCTGAATTTGGCCCACAAGCAGAAAATGACAGTAACGGGCCGTAAGTAAACGAATGCTGGAAATGAGCCCAAGAATAAATGGGCTCTGAGAAGGCCGAAAGATAACATGGGCTGGAAACGGCCCAATGGAATAACGGGTCGTTAATGGGTATAAAGTGATACACTGTTCATTACGGGCCAGTTTCACCACGGGCCGTTAATGGGTGTAAAGTGATACACTATTCATTACGGGCCAGTTTCACCACGGGCCGTTAGTAGGCCAAGAGTTACATAGGGCCTCATATGGGTCGAAAGACATCATGGGCCATACATGGGCGGCGAAAACAGTGGAATCATATTGGATGGCCCGGATGACGCCATCGGGCCTAATTCGGATAGGGCGTAACGGGCCTTGGGTTAGCGGGCTGTAAATGGGCTATATGTGAACAGGCCGTTAACAGGCTTTCCATGGGCCGGCCCGCCACCTTTTGACCAAGTCAAACGGGCCGGCCTTTTCACAGGAATGGGCCTCTATTGGGCCGTGCCACGTGTCGACATATCATAGGCGCCTATCTGACCCACTGACGAGCTGACACGTGTTTCGTCCGGCCAATAAGAATTTTACACGTGGAAATTTTCCATTGGTCGGGGCTGTTAATGGGTTATCGGATCCAAAACCCGACCCGATAGCTTAACGGCATTCCATTACGGTGGATGTCACGTGTCGGTCACCCTTGACGAAAGCACTTCTGTGACACGCGATTTATCGTCATGGAAGTGGACACTTCCGTGATGATAATTTTGGTAATGTCATGGAACACTTCTACGACAAAGACGGTATGACTATCTTGATTCTGTCATAAATTTGTCATGGATGTACATGCATGACAAAAAATGCGACCTACTGTGACAAACACGTATCATCACGGAAGTGCATTTTTTTTGTAGTGAAGGTAATGTCTGCAAGCACTGAAATTGTTGGTAACAAGTTGTTTGATAGCAAGTTAATTTGTAACGGGCAAGTAATGGTAACAGTAAATAAAGTGCAGCAAGGTAGACCAATCCCTTGTGGCAAAGGACAGGCCAAAACAGTCTCTTATGATAAGCAAAGCGTTCTTGAGGGTACACGGGAATTTCACCATGTCACTTTCATCATGTTGATTTAATTCGTGTTCACTACTTTGATAATTTGATATGTGGGTGGACCGGTGCTTAGGTGTTGTTCTTACTTGAACAACCCTCCTACTTATGATTAACCCCCTTGCAAGCATCTACAACTATGATAAAAGCATTAAGATAAAATCTAACCATAGCATTAAACTTTTGGATCCAAATCGTTCCCTTACAAAGTAGCGCATAAACTAGGGTTTAAGCTTCTGTCACTCTAACAACGCATCATCTAATAACTACTCCACAATGCATTCCCTTAGGCCCAAATATGGTGAAGTGACATGTAGTCGACATTCACATGACACCACTAAGGGAATCACAACATACATACCATCAAAATATCGAACACATATCAAGTTCGCATGATTACTTGCAACATGACTTCTCCCGTGACCTCAAGAACAAAAGTAACTACTCACAAATGATAATCATGCTCAAGATCAGAGGGGTATTAAATAGCATAATGGATCTGAACATATAATCTTCCACCAAATAAACCATATAGTAATCAACTACTTGATGTAATCAACACTACTAGTCACCCACAAGCACCCATCTAAGGTTCCGGTACAAAGATTGAACACAAGAGATGAACTAGGGTTTGAGAGGAGATGGTGTTGTTGAAGATGTTTATCGAGATTGCCCTCCCAAAGATGGGAGAGTTATTGGCGATGACGATCACGATGATTTCCCCCTCGGGGAGGGAAGTTCCCTAGCGGAATCGCTCCGCCGGAGGGAAAAAGTGCTCCTGCCCAAGAGTTATTGGTGATGACGATCACGATGATTTCCCCTTCCGGGAGGGAAGTTCCCTAGCGGAATCGCTCCGCCGGAGGGAAAAAGTGCTCCTGCCCAAGTTCCACCTCGAGACGGCGGCGCTTTGTCCTGATTTTTTTCTAGGTCAAAATGACCTATATACTAGAAGATGGGCATCGGAGGTGGGCCGAGGAGGGCACAACCCACCAGGGCGCGCTTGGGGGGCCTGGCGCGCCCACGTGGGTTGTGCCCACCTGGTGGGCCTCCTCCGATATTTATTTGCTCCAGTATTTTCCATATATTGTAAAATAATTCTCCGCAAATTTTCATCTCATTTGGAGGTGTGCAGAATAGGTAACTCTGACGTAGCTTTTTCAGGTCCAGAATTCCAGCTGCCGGCATTCTCCCTCTTTCTGTAAACCTTGTATATTATGAGAGAAAAGGCATTAGCATTACTCCAACAAGCATTGTTATACATAAAAACATTATAAATAACAGTAGGAAATCATGATGCAAAATTGATGTATCAACTCCCCCAAGCTTAGACATCGCTTGTCCTCAAGCGAAGAAACGATATCGAAAAACATGACCACATGCTTAGAGAGAGAGGTGCCGATAAAAACAAAATACAGACATAGAAGCATCATGATTATTATTATAACAACAAGGAACTTTTAATATAAAGCTTTATCACACAACTCTTATCATATAACTTCTCATGAACAAGTAACAATTCATCACAACATTCAGGTATAAAGCATAAACTCTATTGAAAACCAACAAACTATGTCCTCGGTCAACTTTGCAACTAAAATTCATCATCTTTCGGGAAGGGTCACGTATCGGAGTCTTTTGGCAAGTCCACATACTCAACCATCATATAATCTTCTATGATTGCTAACACTCACAACATACCCATGAGAAAAAAGTTTCAACCGGACACATAAGAAGATAGGGGCTTATAGTCTCGCCTCCCAACGTATTCACCTTGAGGGTGATGTCGAAAATAATAACTCACGCTCACTCATATCCAACTGCATATATGTGCTTAGATCTTTCCTCACCACATGATGCTTTCCAAAAGAGAAAATAAAAAGGAAAAGGGAAGAATACTTTGACTCTTGCATAAAAGTAAATACATAAAAGTAAAAGATAGGCCCTTCGCAGAGGGAAGCAGAGGTTGCCATGCACTTTTTGTTTGTATGCCAAATCCCTTAATGCAAAAGAACGTCACGTTATATTTCCCCTTATGATAGCAACCTTTATTATGTAGTTTGTCGCTCTTATTCTTTGCTATCACAAGTTAAATCTTGAGCTCAATTTTCTCTTACACTAATTGATCCAACACTTCTATAAGCAATTTTTATTGCCTTATTGCACCGATGACAGCCTACTTGAAGGATCTTGCTCAATCCATAGGTAGGTATGCGGAATTTTTGGCTAGCAAAGAATATTGAGCAAGCACCACATGTTGAAGGATCTATAACAATATAACTTCTATGTGAATATGAACAAGCATAACTCGTTATGTTGTCTTCCTTGTCCAACGTCAACAATTTTGACCTATAATATTGAATGGGGGCTCACAATCATAGAAGATGTCCAAGATAGTATATTTGCATGTGAATTGATACGTCTCCAACATATCTATAATTTTTTATTGCTCCATGCTATATTATCTACTGTTTTGGACTATATTGGGCTTTATTTTCCACTTTTATATTATTTTTGGGACTAACCTATTAACCGGAGGCCCAGCCCAGAAATGTTGTTTTTTGCCTATTTCAGTGTTTCGAAGAAACGGAATATCAAACGGAGTCCAAACGGAATGGAACCTTCGGGAACGTGATTTTCTCACCGAATATGACCCAGGAGACTTGGACCCTACGCCAAGGAAGCTTCGAGGTGGGCACGAGGTAGGGGAGCGCGCCCCCCACCCTCGTGGGCCCACCGAAGCTCCACCGACGTACTTCTTCCTCCTATATATACCTACGTACCCCCAAACGAACAGAGACGGAGCCAAAAACCTAATTCCACCGCCGCAACTTTCTGTATCCATGATATCCCATCTTGGGCCTGTTCCGGAGCTCCACCGGAGAGGGCCGTCATCACAGAGGGCTTCTACATCATCATAGCCTCTCCGATGAAGTGTGAGTAGTTTACCTCAGACCTTCGGGTCCATAGTTATTAGCTAGATGGCTTCTTCTCTCTTTTCGGATCTCAATACAAAGTTCTCCCCCTCTCTTGTGGAGATCTATTCGATGTAATCTTCTTCTTTTTGTGGTGTGTTTGTTGAGACCGATGAATTGTGGGTTGATGATCAAGTCTATCTATGAATAATATTTGAATCTTCTCTGAATTCTTTTATGTATGATTGGTTATCTTTGCAAGTCTCTTCGAATTATCCGTTTGGTTTGGCCAACTAGATTGGTAGTTCTTGCCATGGGAGAAGTGTTTAGCTTTGGGTTCGATCTTGCGGTGTCCTTTCCCAGTGACAGAATGGGCAGCAAGGCACGTATTGTATCGTTGCCATCGAGGATAACAAGATGGGGTTTATTTCATATTGCATGAATTTATCTCTCTACATCATGTCATCTTGCTTAAGCGTTACTCTGTTTTTAACTTAATACTCTAGATGCATGCTGGATAGCGGTCGATGAGTGGAGTAATAGTAGTAGATGCAGAATCGTTTTGGTCTACTTGTCACGGACGTGATGCCTATATACATGATCATGCCTAGATATTCTCATAACTATGCTCAATTCCATCAATTGCTCAACAGTAATTTGTTCACCCACCGTAGAATACTTATGCTCTTGAGAGAAGCCACTAGTGAAACCTATGGCCTCCGGGTCTATTCTCATCATATCAATCTCCATCACTTTAATCTTGCTTTGCTTTTTACTTTGCCTTTTACTTTTCACTTTGCATCTCTATACCAAAAATACCAGAAATATTATCTCTATCAGATCTCACTCTCGTAAGTGACCGTGAAGGGATTGACAACTCCTAATCGCGTTGGTTGCGAGTAGCTATCGTTTTGTGCAGGTAGGAGGGACTTGAGCGTGGCCTCCTACTGGATTGATACCTTGGTTCTCAAAAACTGAGGGAAATACTTACGCTACTTTGCTGCATCATCCTCTCCTCTTCGGGGAAAACCAACACAAGCTCAAGAGGTAGCAAGAAGAATTTCTGGCGCCGTTGCCGGGGAGGTCTACGCCAAGTCAAGTCAAGATCTACTCTCTCGTCAACTAGCCATTTCTGGCGCCGTTTCCCGGGAGTCTACGCAAAAAGTCAACATACCAAGTACCCATCACAATCCCTATCTCTCGCATTACATTAGTTGCCATTTGCCTCTCGTTTTCCTCTCCCGCAGTTCACCCTTGCCATTTTATTCGCCCTCTCCTTCTCCTCCTCCTTCTCCTTTTGCATTTTTCTCGCTTGCCTTTTGTTTGCTCGTGTGTTGGATTGCTTGCTTGTCGCGATGGCTCAAGATACTACCAAATTGTGTGACTTCACCAATACCAATAATAATGATTTGCTTAGCACTCTAATTGCTCCTCTTGCCAATACTGAATCTTGTGAAATCAATACTGCTTTGTTGAATCTTGTTATGAAAGATCAATTAAATCGGCCTTCCTAGTGAAGATGCCGCTACTCATCTGAATAGCTTCGTTGATTTATGTGATATGCAAAAGAAAAAGATGTCGATAATGATGTTGTTAAATTGAAGCTATTTCCTTTTTGCTTAGAGATCGTGCTAAAGCTTGGTTTTCGTCTTTGCCTAAAAATAGTATTGATTCTTGGAACAAGTGCAAAGATGCTTTTATCTCTAAGTATTTTCCTCCCGCTAAGATCATCTCTCTTAGAAACGATATTATGAATTTTAAGCAACTTGATCATGAACATGTTGCACAAGCTTGGGAGAGAATGAAATTAATGATACGTAATTGCCCTACTCATGGTTTGAACTTATGGATGATTATACAAAAAATTTATGCCGGATTGAATTTTGCTTCTAGAAATCTCCTAGATTCGCCCGCGGGAGGCACTTTTATGGAAATCACTTTAGGATATGCTACTAAACTCCTAGATAATATTATGGTTAATTATTCTCAATGGCATACTGAAAGATCTTCTAGTAAAAAAGTGCATGCGATAGAAGAAATCAATGTTTTGAGTGGAAAGATGGATGAACTTATGAAATTATTTGCTACTAAGAGTGTTTCTTTTGATCCTAATGATATGCCCTTGTCTACTTTGATTGAGAATAACAATTAATCTATGGATGTGAATTTTCTTGGTAGGAATAATTTTGGTAACAACGCGTATAGAGGGAACTTTAATCCTAGGCCATATCCTAGTAACCCTTCTAATAATTATGGAAATTCCTACAACAACTCTTATGGAAATTATAATAAGATGCCCTCTGAATTTTAGAATAGTGTTAAAGAGTTTATGAATTCACAAAAGAATTTTTATGCTTTGCTTGAAGAGAAATTGCTTAAAGTTGATGATTTGGCTAGGAACGTTGGTAGAATTTCTCTTGAGATTGATTCTTTAAAGCTTAGATCTATTCCTCCTAAGCATGATATCAATGAGTCTCTCAAAGCCATGAGAATTTCCATTGATGAGTGCAAAGAAAGAACCACTAGGATGCGTGCTTCCAAAGATGCCTTTATTAAAGCGTGTTCCTCCAATTCCTATGAAAATCAAGATGAAGATCTAAAAGTTATTGATGTGTACAGTATCAAATCTTTGTTCTGCAATATGAATCTTTATGAAACTGAATATGATCTTCCCTTACCTAGAAGGCGTTCTAAAAATTCAGAGTATTTATATCTTTATGGTGAAATTGATGAAAGTGGGATTGAAATAAATAAAACCCTAGATGTTGCTAAACCCACTATATTGGATTTCAAGGAATTTAATTATGAAAGTTGCTCTTTAATTGATTGTATTTCCTTGTTGCAATCCGTGCTAAATTCTCCACATGCTTATAGTCAAAAGAAAGCCTTTACCGAAAATATTGTTGATGCCTTGATGCAATCTTATGAAGAAAAGCTTGAGTTGAAAGTTTCGATCCCTAGAAACTCTATGATGAGTGGGAACCAACTATTAAAATTAAAATTAAAGATCATGAGTTCTCATGAGTTTTATGCTTTGTGTGATTTGGGTGCTAGTGTTTCCACTATCCCCAAAACTTTGTGTGATTTGCTAGATTTCCGTGATTTTGATGATTGCTCTCTAAACTTGCATCTTGCGGATTCCACTATTAAGAAACCTATGGGAAGAATTAATGATGTTCTTATTGTTGCAAATAGGAATTATGTGCCCGTAGATTTCATTGTTCTTGATATAGATTGCAATCCTTCTTGCCCTATTATTCTTGATAGACCTTTCCTTAGAACGGTTGGTGCGATTATTGATATGAAGGAAGGGAATATTAGATTCCAATTTCTATTAAAAAAGGGCATGGAACACTTTCCAAGAAAGAAAATAAGATTGACATATGAAAGTATCATAAGAGCTACTTATGGATTGTCCACCAAAGATGGCAATACCTAGATCTATCCTCGCTTTTATGCCTAGCTAGGGGCGTTAAACGATAGCGCTTGTTGGGAGGCAACCCAAATTTTTTTAGTTTTTTGTGTTTTTCTTATGTTAGGGAATAAATAACCCATCTACCTTCTGTTTGTATGTGTTTTTTTGTTTTAATTAGTGTTTGTGCCAAGTTAGACCTATTGGATCTTCTTGGATGATAGTTATTTGATCTTGCTGTAATTTCCTGAAACTTTGCGTTCAGTGCCCGAATTATTAAAAATCATCAGAACTTGATAAGATACTGATTCCAATTGCTTATGATCAATAAAGAAATTGTCTAGGTCTTCCAATTTTGGTAGATTTTTTGGAGTTCCTGAAGTTTGCGTTAGGTATAGATTACTACAGACTGTTCTGTTTTTGACAGATTCTGTTTTTCGTGTGATGTTTGCTTATTTTGATGAATCTATGGCTAGTAAAATAGTTTATAATCCATAGAGAAGTTGGAATACAGTAGTTTTAACACCAATATAAATAAATAATGAGTTCATTACAGTCCCTTGAAGTGGTCTTTTGTTTTCTTTCTCTAACGGAGCTCACGAGATTTCTATTGAGTTTTGTGTTGTGAAGTTTTCAAGTTTTGGGTGAATTATTTTGATGGATTATGGAAGAAGGAGTGGCAAGAGACTAAGCTTGGGGATGCCCATGGCACCCCCAAGATAATCCAAGGACACCAAAAAGTCAAAGCTTGGGGATGCCCCGGAAGGCATCCCGTCTTTCGTCCACTTCCATCGGTAATTTACTTGGAGCTATATTTTTATTCACCAACATGATATGTGTTTTGCTTGGAGCGTCTTGTATTATTTGTGTCTTTGTTTGTTAGTGTGCCACAATCATCCTTGTTGTACACACCTTTTGAGAGAGCCATACATGAATTAGAATTTGATAGAATACTCTATGTGCTTCACTTATATCTTTTGAGCTAAGTAGTTTTGCTCTATGTGCTTCACTTAGATCTTTTAGAGCACGGTGGTGGATTTGTTTTAAAGAAACTATTGATCTCTCATGCTTCACTTAAATTATTTTTAGAGTCTTAATATCATGGTAATTTTCTTAATAATAACCTTGGTATTCAAGATTTGTGAAACTTTCTTTTGAGTGCGTTGAATACTAAGAAAAGTTGGATGCTTGATAATTGTTTTGAGATATGGAGGTAGTAATATCAAATTCATGCTAGTAGAGTAATTGTGAATTTGAGAAGTGCTTGAGTTAAAGTTTGCAAGCCCCATAGCATGCACGTATGGTAAACGTTATCCGACAAATTTGAAACATGAGGTGTTATTTGATTGTCCTCCTTATGAGTGGCGGTCGGGGACGAGCGATGGTCTTTTCCTACCAATCTATCCCCCTAGGAGCATGCGCGTAATGCTTTGGTTTTTGATGGCTTGTAGATTTTTGCAATAAGTATATGAGTTCTTTATGACTAATGTTGAGTCCATGGATTATACGCACTCTCACCCTTCCATCATTGCTAGCCTCTACGGTACCGTGCATTGCCCTTTCTCACATTGAAAGTTGGTGCAAACTTCGCCGGTGCATCCAAACCCCGTGATATGATACGCTCTTTCACACATAAACCTCCTTATATCTTCCTCAAAACAGCCACCATACCTACCTATTATGGCATTTCCATAGCCATTCCGAGATATATTGCCATGCAACTTTCCACCATCCAGTTTATCATGACACATTCATCATTGTCATATTGCTTAGCATGATCATGTAGTTGACATAGTATTTGTGGCAAAGCCACCGTTCATAATTCTTTCATACTTGTCACTCTTGATTCATTGCATATCCCGGTACACTGCCGGAGGCATCCATATAGAGTCATACTTTGCTCTAGTATCGAGTTGTAATCATTGAGTTGTAAATAAATAGAAGTGTGATGATCATCATTCAATAGAGCATTGTCCCAAAAAAGAGAAAGGCCAAAGAAAAAAAAGAACGCCCAAAAAAAAGGGGCAATGCTACTATCCTTTTTGTCCACGCTTGTGCTTCAAAATAGCACCATAATCTTCATGATAGAGAGTCTCTTGTTTTGTCACTTTCATATACTAGTGGGAATTTTTCATTATAGAACTTGGCTTGTATATTCCAACAATGGGCCTCCTCAAGTGCCCTAGGTCTTCGTGAGCAAGCAAGTTGGATGCACACCCACTTAGTTTCTTTTGTTGAGCTTTCATACATTTATAGCTCTAGTGCATCCGTTGCATGGCAATCCCTACTCCTTGCATTAACATCAATCGATGGGCATCTCCATAGCCCATTGATTAGCCTCGTTGATGTGAGACTTTCTCCTTTTATGTCTTCTCCACATAACCCGCATCATTATATTCTATTCCACCCATAGTGCTATATCCATGGCTCACGCTCATGTATTGCGTGAAAGTTTATGAGTTTGAAATTATTAAGGTATGAAACAATTGCTTGGATTGTCATCGGGGTTGTGCATGATGAGAGCATTCCTGTGTGACGAAAATGGAGCATGACTAAACTATATGATTTTGTAGGGATGAACTTTCTTTGGCCATGTTACTTTGAGAAAACATAATTGCTTTGTTGGTTTTCTTGAAGTATTATTATTCTCTATGTCAATATGAACTTTTGTCTTGAATCTTTCTAATCTGAATATTCATATCACAATTAAAAAGATTTGCATTGAAATTATGCCAAGTAGCACTCCGCATCAAAAATTCTCTTTTTATCATTTACCTACTCGAGGACGAGCAGGAATTAAGCTTGGGGATGCCTGATACGTCTCCAACGTATCTATAATTTTGATTGCTCCATGCTATATTATCTACTGTTTTGGACTATATTGGGCTTTATTTTCCACTTTTATATTATTTTTGGGACTAACCTATTAACCGGAGGCCCAGCCCAGAATTGCTGTTTTTTTGCCTATTTCAGTGTTTCGAAGAAACGGAATATCAAACGGAGTCCAAACGGAATGAAACCTTCGGGAACGTGATTTTCCCACCGAATATGACCCAGGAGAGTTGGACCCTACGCCAAGGAAGCTTCGAGGTGGGCACGAGGTAGGGGGCGCGCCCTATACCCCCAGGCGCGCCCCCACCCTCGTGGGCCCACCGAAGCTCCACCGACGTACTTCTTCCTCCTATATATACCTACGTACCCCCAAACGAACAGAGACGGAGCCAAAAACCTAATTCCACCGCCGCAACTTTCTGTATCCACGAGATCCCATCTTGGGGCCTGTTCCGGAGCTCCACCGGAGAGGGCCGTCATCACGGAGGGCTTCTACATCATCATAGCCTCTCCGATGAAGTGTGAGTAGTTTACCTCAGACCTTCGGGTCCATAGTTATTAGCTAGATGGCTTCTTCTCTCTTTTTGGATCTCAATACAAAGTTCTCCCCTCTCTTGTGGAGATCTATTCGATGTAATCTTCTTCTTTTTGCGGTGTGTTTGTTGAGACCGATGAATTGTGGGTTTATGATCAAGTCTATCTATGAATAATATTTGAATCTTCTCTGAATTCTTTTATGTATGATTGGTTATCTTTGCAAGTCTCTTCGAATTATCCGATTGGTTTGGCCAACTAGATTGGTAGTTCTTGCCATGGGAGAAGTGTTTAGCTTTGGGTTCGATCTTGCGGTGTCCTTTCCCAGTGACAGAAGGGGCAGCAAGGCACGTATTGTATCGTTGCCATCGAGGATAACAAGATGGGGTTTATTTCATATTGCATGAATTTATCTCTCTACATCATGTCATCTTGCTTAAAGTGTTCCTCTGTTTTTAACTTAATACTCTAGATGCATGCTTTGGATAGCGGTCGATGAGTGGAGTAATAGTAGTAGATGCGTAATCGTTTCGGTCTACTTGTCACGGACGTGATGCCTATATACATGATCATGCCTAGATATTCTCATAACTATGCTCAATTCCGTCAATTGCTCAACAGTAATTTGTTCACCCACCGTAGAATACTTATGCTCTTGAGAGAAGCCACTAGTGAAATCTATGGCTCCCGGGTCTATTCTCATCATATCAATCTCCATCAATTTAATCTTGCTTTGCTTTTTTACTTTGCCTTTTACTTTTCACTTTGCATCTCTATACCAAAAATACCAAAAATACCAAAAATATTATGTCTATCGGATCTCACTCTCGTAAGTGATCGTGAAGGGATTGACAACCCCTAATCGCGTTGGTTGCGAGTAGCTATCGTTTTGTGCAGGTACGAGGGACTTGAGTGTGTTCTCTTACTGGATTGATACCTTGGTTCTCAAAAACTGAGGGAAATACTTACGCTACTTTGCTGCATCATCCTCTCCTCTTCGGGGAAAACCAACGCAAGCTCAAGAGGTAGCATGAATCTTCTCTGTCCTTATGAATTCTTTCATGAATTGCATTATTGACTAATGCTATGTTTGTCAATCTCCAACAAATTTTAGCACTTATACTTCCTTATGTGATGTCATTACTTACCATAAGATTAGCATACGATCCCTTTTTTATTCAATTCTTTTTATTTGATTGCAATAAGGAAGTAAAGAAACAAAAACTCAAACTATCTTCATTATATATCTCACACATGATTACATAGATAGATAGAACACTAAGCAAGCACTCGAAAAACTGATCGAACTAAACTTTTATTAAACTAAACCAAAGGATAACCAAAGACCAAACTAAAATAGATAAAGGCAAAGATAGTGGTGGTGATACGATACCGGGGAACCTCCCCCAAGCTTGGCACAAGCCAAGGGGGAGTGCCCATACCATGAGCTCAAGTCTCCTTTGGTGGGGAAGATGATGGTGGTGGTGATGATGAGGCAGTAGTGAGCTTATCCTCCGAGTTCCATGGTAGTGGTTCTCCATCATAAGAGGAAGCACGAGTCTCACGAGTCCTGCAACTAGCAGCTAAACTCATACCTTTAAATCTCGCCTCATATTCAAAGACTTGATTTTGAAGATCATGAACTTGGGTTTGCAAAAAATTGATTTGCTCATTGAAGGTGAAGACAATGTCCTTCTTGGACCGGCCATCCACCTTCTGATCACGGGTGAAATCTGTAATCATGAGGTGATTGGCACTGAGTCCACGCTCGACCATCCCCTTGCACTTGAAGACCTCCTGCTCCATGGCTTCGAGCCTGGCCTCCACGGTTCCCGTCCTCTTGGGCCCCTAGACATCTCGGATGTGAAGCACCCCCTCACACATCTCGATGGCTTGAGGGTGCTGCATCACCTCCCGCAAATATGGGTTGATGACATTGTCGAAGAACTTGTCCTTGGAGCATCTCGAAGCGACCATGGCAATCTAGATCTGTCAGAAAACAGCAAGAAAGAAGAACATAAGATTTCTCCGTGATACGATGGTCAATGGGTTCGGGGGGTATATAAACATTTTTTATCTTGGGAAACAAGCAAACGGGAGGAAAACAGAGTCGGGAAGGTTCCCGAGGTTGGCACAACCCACCTGGGCGCGCCAGGGGGCCCAGGCGCGCCCTGGTGTCTTGTGCCCTCCTTGGTTGCCTTCCTGGTTGTTTCTTATTTTCCTAATTTTTGTAGTATTCCAAAACCGTCAAAAAATATTTTTGTGGATTTTTTAGAGTCCGTTTACTTACCGTATCACGTACCTCCTCTTTTTTAGTATTCTGGAGTGTTCCAGAAGGTTTCTTTTATATGTTCCTCCGGTGTCATGGTTTGAATAATGTTGCTTTCAACATTAATAGGTGTACCTGAGATATAGTGCTTAATTCTTTGCCCATTAACTACCTTTGGGTTAGTACCTTCGGCCTTATTGATCTTGATGGCCCCGGAGCGATAAACCTCCTCGATGATATATGGTCCTTCCCATTTAGAGAGAAGTTTGCCTGCAAATAATCTGAAATGAGAGTTATACAAAAGAACTTGGTTTCCCACTTTGAATTCCCGCTTTTGGATTCTTTTGTCATGCGATCTTTTAACTTTTTCTTTAAATAATTTTGCATTTTCATAAGCTTGGGTTCTCCATTCATCTAATGACCTAATATCAAATAACCTCTTTTCACCGGCAAGTTTGAAATCATAGTTGAGTTCTTTAATTGCCCAATATGTTTTATGTTCTAACTCAAGAGGCAATGACAAGCTTTTCCATAAACCATTTTATAGGGAGACATACCCCTAGGATTTTTATATGTTGTTCTATAGGCCCAAAGTGCATCGTCCAATTTCTTAGACCAATTCTTTCGGGACCTATTTACAATTTTCTGTAATATTATTTTTATTTCTCTATTGCTAAGTTCAACTTGACCACTAGATTGAGGATGATAGGGTGATGCAATTCTATGGTTAGCATCATATTTAGCAAGCATTTTATGGAAAGCACCATGAATAAAGTATGAACCACCATCAGTCATTAAATATCTAGGGACTCCAAACCTTGGGAAAATAACTTCTTTAAGCATTTTAATGGAATTGTTATGATCAGCACTACTAGTTGGAATAGCTTCTACCCACTTAGTAACATAATCAACAGCAACCAAAATATGTGTACACCCATTAGAGGAAGGAAATGGTCCCATGTAATCAAAACCCCAAACGTCAAATGGCTCAACAACAAGTGAATAATTCATAGGCATTTTGCGACGCTTACCAATATTACCAATTCTTTGACATTCATGAAAAGTTAAAACAAACTTACGGGCATCCTTGAAGAGAGTAGGCCAATAAAAACCAGATTGCAATACCTTGTGAGCAGTTCTATCTCCCGTGTGATGCTAAGCTTCAAAGTGACATTTCCGTAGGATTTGTTCCTGTTCATGCTCAGGTACACAACGTCTAATAATACCATCTACTCCTTCTTTGTAAAGATGAGGGTCATCCCAAAAGTAATGTCTCAAATCATAGAAGAATTTTTTTTTCTTTTGTTGGTAAGTGAAACTAGGTGCTTTGTATTTAGCAACAATATAATTAATTAGCATAGTCGGCATACCAAGGAGTTTTATGAGAGACATTTATTGCAGCTAGTTGTTCATCAGGAAAGCTATCATCAATAGGTAGTGGGTCATCAAGAATATTCTCTAATCTAGACAAGTTATCAGCTACAGGGTTCTCAGCTCCTTTCCTATCAGTGACATGTAAGTCAAATTCTTGTAGCAAGAGAACCCACCTAATGAGTCTAGGTTTAGCATCTTTCTTTTCCATAAGGTATTTTATAGTAGCATGATCAGTGTGAACAATTACTTTGGAATCAACAATGTAAGATCTGAATTTATCACAAGAAAACACAACTGCTAAGAATTCTTTTTCAATAGTAGCATAATTTCTTTGTGCACTGTCTAGAGTTTTACTAGCATAATGAATAACATTTAGTTTCTTATCAACTCTTTGTCCTAGAACATCACCAACATCATAATCACTAGCATCACACATAATTTCAAAAGGCAAGTTCCAATCAGATGGTTGAACAATAGGTGCAGAAGTTAAGGCTTTCTTAAGTGTTTCAACTACACAATCATCATCAAAAACAAATTGAACATCCTTTTGTAAAAGATTAGTAAGAGGCCTGAAAATTTTAGAGAAGTCTTTAATAAATCTCCTATGGAAACCAGCATGACCAAGGAAACTACGAATACCTTTGATATCTCTAGAGCATGGCATTTTCTCAATTGCACAAACTTTAGCTTTATCCACTTCAATACCTCGTTCAGAAATTTTATGACCCAAGACAATACCCTCATTAACCATAAAGTGGCACTTCTCCCAATTCAAGACAAGATTATTTTGCTCACATCTCTAACAAACTCGATCAAGGTGCTCAAGCAATCATCAAAAGTAGTTTAAATAACGGAAAAATCATCCATGAAAACCTCAACAATCTTTTCGTAAAATCGAGAATATAGTAGTCATACATCTTCGACTGGTAGCAGGTGCATTGCATAAACCAAAAGGCATACGTCTATAAGCATAAGTTTCAAAAGGCAAGTAAATGTGGTTTTCTCTTGATCAGGTTGTGAAACAGGTATTTGAGAAAAACCAGAATATCCATTAAGGAAGCAAAAGTGTGTGTGCTTAGACAATCTATCCAACATTTGATCAATAAAAGGTAGAGGGTAATGATCTTTTCTAGTTGCTTTATTTAGTTTTCTAAAAAATATCATTCTATAGCCAGTAATAATTCTTTGTGGGATAAGTTTTTATCGTTAGGAACAACAGTGATACCTCTTTTCTTAGTGACACAATGAACGAGACTTACCCATCTACTATCAGCTATGGGATAGATTATACCTGCTTCCAGAAGCTTTAGTATTTCAGTTCTTACCACTTCTTTCACTTTTGGGATTCAAGCGTCGTTGATGATCAACGACGGGTTTGTATCGAGTTCCATATTAATCTTATGCTGACATAGAGTGGGACTAATGCCCTTAAGATCTTCAAGAGCCAATAGCAGCACGATGCTTCTTCAGAATTTTCAATAATCTTTCTTCTTCATGTTCTGAAAGGTTAGCACTAATAATAACAAGATATATCTTTTTCTCATCAAGATAAGCATATTTCAAAGTGTCAAGCAATTGTTTTAATTCAAACACAGAATCACCTTTAGGTGGAGGGGTACCTCCAGGAGTTCCAATAGGCAAATTATGTTTGAGCAGAGGTTGTTGTTCAAAGAAAATTTTATCTATTTCATTCCTTTCATGCAAATGCATATCATTTTCATGGTCTAGCAAATATTGTTCTAGTGGATCAATAGGAGGCGTGGCGATAGAAGCAAGACCAATGATTTCATCCTTACTTGGTAATTCTCTCTTATGAGGTTGTCTATTAAACTTGGAAAAATTAAATTCATGAGACTCATGACCAAAGCGAACACTGACATTTTGTTTATGATAATCTATAATATTATTGATAGTGTTCAAGAAAGGTCTACCAAAGATAATGGGGCAAAAGTCAGCTTGTGGGGAACCAAGAACTATAAAATAAGTAGGGTATTTTATTTCCCACACAAGACTTCAACATCTCTAACAATCCCAAGTGGTGTGATGGTGTCTCTATTAGCAAGTTTAATAGTAACATCTATGTCTTCTATTTCAGCGGCTGCTATGTCATCCATAATTTCTTGGTATAAGGTAAAAGGATTAGCACTCACACTAGCACCTAAATAACATAAGCCATGATAGTAATGATCTCCTATTTTAACTGAGACAACAGGCATGCCAACAAAAAGTCTATGTTTATCTTTTTGTTCAGGTTTGGCAATTCTAGTAGCTTCATCACAGAAGTAAATACATGTCCATCAATATTTTCCACTAGGAGATCTTTAACCACAGCAACACTAGGTTCTACTTTAATTTGTTCAGCGGGTTTAGGTGCTCTAATATTACTTTTGCGAACCACAGTTAAAACCTTAGCATGTTCCTTTATCCTAACAGGGAAAGGTGGTTTTTCAATATAAGCAATATGCATAACTGGATCAATATTGTAAATAATAGTTTCATCTTTAACTATGGCCGGTTCTTTAATTTCTTCTTTAATTGTTGGGTGATATTTAAACCACTTCTCTTTAGGGAGATCAACATGATTAGCAAATGATTCACAAAAGAGGCTACTATCTCAGAGTCAAGTCCATATTTAGTGATAAACTTCTGAAAAGCATCGGTACTCATAAAAGATTTAACACAATCAAACTTAAGCTTAATACCTGATATTTACCTTCGTTGAGTTCCCAATCTTCAGAGTTGCATTTAATTCTTTCTAAAAGATCCCACCTGAATTCAATAGCCTTCTTCATAAAAGAACCAGTACAAGAAGTATCAAGCATGAATTGATCATCACGAGAAAGCCGAGCATAAAAATTCTGAATGATAACTTCTCTTGAGAGCTCATGATTGGGGCATGTGTAACTGCATCTAGTGCCCCTTAGTGATTTTGGTGTATTGAAGACTTATAGGTTAAGGGACTAATGCGTTTGTGAGTGTACACAGGTCTATAAGTCTATGAGGAGTTTGATATTTCTGAGAGAAAGTCGACCCCTAAAATGAAGTTCTTCGATCAAGACTTTGGTATTCTGAAGACTTTCTGAAGACTTTGAAAGTGAAGAAATTGGTGTGACCTTCAAGACTTGGTATTCATTTGAGGAACATGAAGCGTGAAGACTTTTGTTTTTGTAGTTTCATTTTCTCTTTCCTTGAGTCATAGGAAACACCGTACTGTTAAAGGGGGTCGAGGAAATACTAAGGAAAAATTTCCATGTGATGCTCAACTCAAAATCCTACACCTACCAATCCCTTCGAGTGAAGCCTTTGGAAATCTCATACAGATTCAGTCAATTTCTTGATGTGAGACGAAGTTCTTCTGGTCGCTGAGGAATTTGTTCTGACTGAGGAGTTAGGAATTCGCCAGTGCGAATTGCCTACACAGTGAGGAACATGATAGCCCTGAGAAATTTGAGAGTCAAATTTCCGACCGTTCTTGTCTTTGCCAGCTGTCCCAAAATATCTTATCCACCTAACGGTCATATCATTGAAGGGCATTTATGTCTTATCATGTCGGGCTGCTCCCTAGGCTATAAATAGCCGCCCCCTACAACCACTAGCTGGTTGGCTGCTCCGCGAGAAACTGACACTTGTCAATTGAGAGCATCCCATCCTCCGAGGACTTTGAGCGAAAATCATCGAGTGAGGAAAAACCCAAAACCAAACCCCTACAAACCCAAAGTGATTGAGCATCACTGAAGAGATTGATCCTGCATGGATCCGACGCTTGTTACCTTTGAAGACTGTGCTTCTTCCAGACGGTTAGGCGTCATGGTCTAGAAGCATCCAAGAGGAATTGTGGATCGCCGAGTGACCGAAGTCTGTGAAGGTTTGGAAGTCGCTGAAGACTTACCACGAGTGATTGGACGAGGTCTGTGTGACCTTAGTTCAAGGAGAATACGGTGAGGACTTGGTGTCCTGAGCTGCATGCTCGGCCGACCGGGTGTCCGGATCGTGTGTCCTCGAGTTTAAATACTCACCGCTCCAACCAGACGTACAACCGAGACAACAGCTTGAACTGGTCTACCAAATCATTGTCTTCACCAACCTTCTTGGTTCTATTTCCTCAACCCTTTCATTTCCTCATTCTTTGTGTTGAGTGTTTGTTCATATCTGTGTTTGAAGACTTTGACTTAAGACTTTCTCAATTTCCTCAGTTCAATTTCTTCAGTCTGTTTGTCTTCATCTTGTGTTATCCTGTGATTATGCTTTATGTACTCTGTGCTTGTCTTCATTTCATCATGATGACCATGCTCGCGATTCATTATGCTTACTTCGAGTACTTATTCACCGCAAGTAGTTCTTCGCTAAGGAATTTCCTCACCGGCAAATTCCTTAGTGAAGAATTCATAAAAATCGCCTATTCACCCCCCCCTCTAGTCGATATAACGCACTTTCAATTGGTATCAGAGCAAGGCACTCTCTTGTTCTGTGTGATTTTGGTTTAACCACCTGGAGTTTTAGTTATGTCGACCGCAGGTATGAAGAAAGTGACATGCCCTATCTTTGACGGTCATGATTATCCCAAGTGGAAGGCCATGATGAGGAAGCGCCTCATGGCAATGGACAGCGAACTGTGGACCGTCACTGAGATTGGTCTTACCGATCTATGCAAGAAGGCAGGCGCTGATGACATTCGCAAGTACACTCGACTTGACATCATGGCGAAGGACATCATCTGTTCCTGCCTATCCAGAGATGAATTCAAGCGCATTATGCATCTCTGCAATGCGAAGCTTATCTGGGACCGAATCTCTGATGTCTATGAAGGTCATCGAACCCGTCATGATCCTTGGTTTGATGACTTCAAGGAATCTCTCAAAACGATGACTTTCGAACCAGAATCATCATCTTCTGCATCATGTCTCATGGCAAAGGGTGACAAGGTAACCGAATGTTCCTCATCCGAGTTTAGTGACGATGAATCTGATGATGATGGATCTGATGATGATATTGAACCTAGTTATACCAAACTTGTTTGGATTGCTGTAAAACAACAAAGGGCTTTTGAAAAGGTTCAAAACATGCTAGACAAAAGTGATGATATGTTGGGTGAAGAAATGGATCGCACTAAAGCCCTGACTGAAAATCTTTAGAGACTTCAGTCTAGGTTTGATAGCCTTCAAGGTCATCATAACACTCTCTTATCTGATCATGAGAAACTTTCTTATGAATTTATTCAAAGAAAGCAAGATCTTGAGAAGCTAAGAGTGAGTTATGAAGATCTTCAGAAGGAGCGCGATTCATTGCTAGCTCAACAAATCAGCGCTTCTCAGGAAGAATTTGTTCCTCTATGCTTAAAGTGCATTGAACGTGAATCGCTAATTCTTCACCAATGTTCAAATGCTTCAACTGTTACAAATTCTTCACCTGCCTCTGCTATCACTAATTCCTCATCGAGGACATTGCTAGTATCAATGACGATGCAGGGCTGAAGGAATTGTACATGACAGGCATGTACAAAAGCCTCAAAGGGCATCCGACTCTTTGTGATGTGCTTAAAAAGCAGATCCTCAACAGAAACCCTAGGAAAGAGGGTATTGCCTTTGAGAGGAAACTCAATGCTGATGGAACATATTGGAAGCCCCGAGCGGTACCCCAAAACCTCATGGGTTGCTGCAAAGGGACCTCCAGTTGATCCATCTAACTTATCTGGCTTTACATGTGAATCTCCTCATTCTTCTGATGAGTCATTTGACTCCAACTATAAACTGTTCAAAAATTAGAATGGTGAAGTATTTGGGTTCCCAAGAAGTGCCTTGAAAGTCTTCAGGTGAATGTCCTCATGACACCACCTGTGAAGAATAGGAACCCCAGATCAAACTCTTCATATGGACCAAATTCTTCATATGGATCCAAGTCCTCATACGGACCAAATTCCTCACGTGGATCAAATTCCTCAAAAGGATCAAAGTCCTCATATGATTATCATCGTGCTAACAACTCTGTTTCGCAGGGTAGAGCTAAGGGCTATGAATATGTGCATTATTCTTCAAACCATTATGTTCATAAGTCCTCGAAGAATTTCTGCTTATTCATATGCTTACCCTAACCCCTCTTATGTGAAACGAAATGGTTTGGCCTCTATGCCACCATTCTCTTATGGTGCTTTCATGAGTGATGAACTCTTTGCCACCCCTTCAGATGTGGGTGGTGAAGAAAAGAACTAATCTCTTCTGCAGGGTCAGGTCTCCGGATGTGCTTTAACGTCTCAAGAATTTCTTTGAGGACTGACAAACTGCCTAAAAAGGGCCTTGAGCGAATCATGAAGAAATGAACTTTCATTTCACGAGGTCCTCCTCTTTGCTATGTCACATTTCTTTGCTTGATGAAATTCATCGATGATCTTGATATCATATTCTTCACCGATGAAGTATATGAGATCATAAGTTGCACTAATTCATCTGCAGGATGATCAACCCAAAGCCACTGAGTGGGTCCTCGATAGTGGATGTACAAATCACATGACTGGTGACAAGAATCTATTGATGGATGCTCCCTTATCACCGTCGCATCTGAAGCATATCATCTTTGCTGACAAAGGCAAAAGCCAGGTATTGGGTCTTGGTAAGGTTGCGATCTCTAAGGATATACACATGGACAAAGTCATGCTTGTTGAGTCCTTAGGATACAACCTCATGTCAGTCTCAATGCTTTGTGATCTTGATATGGTTGTTGTCTTTGGCAAGTATCATTGTGTTGTGATTATGGAAGCGACAATTCCAAAGTCTTTGAAGGCTTTAGGAGAGGAGACTTGTATATTGTTGATTTCTCTCTGAGGACCACAACCAGCCGTGTGTCTACTTGCAAAAGCTTCAGAAGGCTGGCTATGGCATCGACGACTTGGTCATGCAGGCATGAGGAATTTGCACACACTTGCGAAGAAGAAGCATGTCATTGGCATTGAGAATGCCAAATTCCTCAAGGATCACTTGTGTGGAGCCTGTGAAGCTGGAAAAATGACCAAGGCCAAGCATCCAGCGAAGACTATCATGACCACTACTCGTCCATTCGAATTGCTTCACATGGACCTCTTTGGACCTAATCATTACTCGTGGGTCACTAATGATGCATCTCTATATGGCTTTGTTATTGTTGATGATTACTCTCGTTACACATGGGTACACATTGTTACTTACGAACATGAAGTGCAGGAAGTCTTTAAACGATTTTCCTCGAGGGCTTCAACCTAACTTTGGTGTGAAGATCAAGCACATCAGGAGTGACAATGGAACTGAGTTCAAGAATTCCGGTCTTGATGACTATCTTGATGAACTTGGTATTACTCATGAGTTATCTGCTTCCTATGCTCCTCAGTAAAATGGCGTCGTGGAGCGGAAGAACAGAACTCTTGTTGAGATGGCTCGCACTATGCTTGATGAATACAAAACGCCTCATCATTTTTGGATTGATGCAAATTGATACTGCGTGCCACATCATCAACAGAGTATATCTTCACAAATTCTTCAAGAAGACTGCCTATGAACTCCTCACTGACAAGAAACCCAATGTGAGTTATTTCAATGTTGGATTAGAGATCCTCATCACAATGCTAAATTTGCACCGAAAGCACATGAAGGTTTTATGCTTGGTTACGGAAAGGACTCGCACACCTCTGAGTCTTCAACATCGCCCTTCACAAGATTGTTGAAAGCTGTAGATGTCTTGATTCGATGAAACTAATGGCTCGCAAAGAGAGCACCTACCTTCTATGATAGATGAACCAGCACCTGAGGGTTCTATCAAGTTCAAGGCGACTGAGGATGTCATTCCTACTGAAGAATCTGCTGAAGAATTCATTCCAGTTCATGAAGAACGTCGAGCTGATGCACCTGAAAATAATGCTGAAGAAAATGCTGATCAAATTCCTCGACGACAACCAGCTCATCCTCGCGTTGCAAAAGAAGTGCAAGTGGAAAAGATCATCAATGACATTGAAGCACCAGGTCCTCTCACACGCTCAAAAGCTTCACATTTATCTAACTTTTGTGGGCATTATGCTGTTGTCTCTATCACAGAGCCCACTAAGGTAGATGAAGCATTTCGAGCCGGAGTGGATTCAGGCCATGCAAGAAGAATTACATCAGTTCGAGCTCAACAATGTCTGGGAACTGGTCAAACGTCCAGATCCTCGCAAGCATAATATCATTGGCACAAAGTGGATCTATCACAACAAGCAAGATGAAAATGGCCTTGTGGTGAGGAATAAGGCACGACTTGTAGCTCAAGGCTACACAGGTTGAAGGAATTGATTTCGATGAAACTTTTGCACTGTTGCTAGACTTGAGGCTATTCGCATATTACTTGCTTATGCTAACCATCATGATATCATTTTATATCAAATGGATGTGAAAAGTGCATTCCTCAATGGTAAGCTTGAGGAAGAAGTATATGTTGCTCAACCCCCATGTTTTGAAGATCCAAAGAATCCTGACAAAGTCTTCAGACTCAACAAGGCCCTCTATGGCCTCAAGCAAGCCCCTCGGGCGTGGTATGATACATTGAAGGAATTCTTCGTGAAGAATGGCTTCACACCCGGTTCACTCGACCCTACTCTCTTTACTAAATCTTATGATGGTGAACTGTTTGTGTGCCAAATATACATTGATGATATTATCTTTGGCTGTGCTAACCAACGTTATAGTGATGAATTTGCCTATATGATGAGTGAAGAATATCAAATGTCTATGATGGGAGAGTTGAAATTCTTCTTAGGTCTTCAAATTCATCAACAGTAAGAATGGCATATTCATATCTCAAGAGAAATACCTCAAAGATGTCTTGAGGAAATTGCATGCAAGATTGCAAAGGCGTCAAAATTCCTATGCCCACAAATGGCCATCTATGCACCGATGAAAATGGTATTGACTTGATCACAAGGTATACCGCTCCATGATTGGTTCTTTATTGTACTTATGTGCATCTAGGCCAGATATAATGCTTAGTGTTTGCATGTGTGCCCGATTTCAAGCTGCACCAAGGAATCACACCATAAGGTCATGAAGCATATTCTTCGATATCTAGCTCACACACAAACACTAGGATTATGGTACCCCAAGGGCTCTGCTTTTGATCTCATTGGATATTCTGACTCGGACTATCTTTGGTGATCGTGTGGACCGCAAGTCAACATCGGCACTTGTCATTTCCTCGGACGATCTTTGGTCCGTTGGTCCTCGAAGAAACAGAACTGCGTATCACCGCTTCATCTGCGGAAGCTGAATACATTCTTCTTGGCTCTTCTTTGTGCTCAACTACTATGGATGAAGCAAACTCTCAAGGACTACGGCGTCAATGTGAAGAATGTGCCTCTCTCGTGACAATGAGAGTGCCATCAAGATTGCTCACAACCCAGTTCGGCACTTTCGAAGACAAAGCACATTCAGATTCGTCATCATTTTCTTCGTGATCATGTGTTGAAGGGCGACATCTCCATCGAAGCACGTGAAGACTGAAGAACAGCTAGCTGATATCTTCACTAAGCCCTTGGATGAGAAGAAATTTAGCAAGTTGCGGTGTGAGCTAAATATCTTAGAATCTTGAATGTTCTTTGAAAAGGACACACGTCCCGACACTTATGCAAAATTGATGACTTAGATGTGCAACACATGAAGAAACGCGTTTTCTTCAATCAATGAAGAATAACACTCTAAGTGTGAAGAAATTAATGAAGAATTTGATTCTCAGAACCCTATGACAATTGTACGCGGTGTCTGAAATCATCATTCTTATACGGTGGGTCACGCCACCACCAAAGTTGAAAATCTTCAATTTGAGTTTTCCCTCAGATTTGAAATTCTTCAGTTTTTCAAATTCTTCAACTTTGCAAAATCTTCACTGTTTCCGTCGTTTTTCTTTATTGGCTATATATATATATGGGTTTATGTCCTCTACAGCATTCACTTATGGCTAATTCCTCATGTTGTGTTTTCTGCTAAGTGAATGTGATCGGACCCTTCCCCCTCTATGCTATACTCAATCCAATCTGTTCACAAATTCTTCATGTGTGTTCTATTTGAAACTCGTTCAAAATCTTCACTGTGTCCTTGTTAGCTGAAGAAATTGCGAACGGAACGTTAAAACCAGATCTTATCCAAACTTTCGTTTTTGCCGCTCAAACTGTTCCACATCCCACGATGCATTATTTTATCCACCCACGATCTTACACGATCTCCACTACACAGTACGTGGGTGACACATGTCGTGAGAAGGAGAAGGGTCAGGGGCACGTTCGTCCAAAATCTTCGGGCGAACAGTTTTTCACCGTGGCTATAAATACCCCCTCTCCCCTTCCTCACTTCCTTTACTCCGCTCGACCGTTCTCTCTCCCGCTCGAGCTTCTCAAACCCTAGCGCCGCCGCTACTCCATCGTCACCGGTGAGGAAGAGCTTCGCTGCCTCGACCTCGTCGCCGTTGTACTCGTGCCGGTTGCGGAAATCCTCACTCCGCCGCCGCCGTAGCTATCTTTCTCCGCCGAGTTAGGGCGTGGAAGATCTGAACAGACGAGCTTCACATCTACTCCACCTAGTTCGTCGTGTTCTTCATTCAGGGTAATTAAAAGTTACTTTTACTGCCCTCTTTGATTCGAAATTTTTCTACAAAATCTTCAAAGGTGTTTTATTCTTCAAATCCTCACACACAAAACACCTCACATGTTATCTGTTCTTGATTCATTTTCCTAAGCATCATTTTCTTTAAGATTCCTCAATTGTGTGGATCTTCGATCTGTACAACTCTGGAACCTAAGACAAAGAACGCTTAGTGAAATTCTTCAAGGCTCATATGGTCAAATTCCTCAAAACTTGTTATTTTTGAAAAACCTTCTGAGAACGCATATGACCTCTCCAAATTCCTCGCAACTATACTCTGTTCATAGGTACTCATGTCCGCTGCTAAATCACTAGATTCTCATCAACTTAACTCATTTGCAGCGTTCCTCGAAGAAAAGTTGCATACTTCTTCAGAAAATTCGATTGTTCAAATTCCTCAGCTGAAGAATATGGCAGACGGAAAGAAGCCTCAGAAAGGAGGAAAGAAGCCTGAGGTCATGACTGCTTTCGAGATACCTGAGGACATTTATGCTGATTCTCAGCACACCGATGAAGCCACGTTTGGCAAGGAGAACAAAAATCATCGAAAGGTGCGCATTCAGAGGATTGATCGGAGATGGGCAAGGGAATGGAGGGAGTACATGTATGTTACTCCAAAGTACATGCGGAAATTCGACCTCAATCCTCCATGCCCAAGAGCTCCATTGGCACTGGCCAAGTAGGCCGACCCACCGACATCAAGCGTGGTGAGGATTTTCTGAAGAATGGGCCAAGCGCCAAGCCAAATTGGCAAGACAAGCCAAGGAGGCTGTGAGGAAATTCAATGAGGATTCTACCATCGCGATACCCATCGAGGCCATTGTTAAGCCAAGAAAATCTATGGCAAAGAAGCCGCACACAAGCCAAGTGCTTCACCATTGCGCCCTCACGGCCAATTTCCTCAGCAATGCCCTCACGGCAAATTCCTCATGTTGCTCCTGCTCCACCAAAGTCCTCAGCAGCTCCCTCAAAGTCCTCAGCACCTGTGCATCTGGCCACGTGTCAAAGGACTGCTGGCTTCTCTATTGCCTCTGGTGTCTCAGCAAGCTCCTCAGCTGCACCAAATTCTTCATCAGGCCCCACACTGCTGAAGACCAAAGCAACAGCTGGACGAGGTCCTCGGCCAAGTCCGAAGAAGAAACAGGTTGCTTTCCATGTGCCTTCTGATGATGAACTTGCAGAAATCATCAAAGACCGACAAGTAAAGGCCGCTAGAGCCAAAGGCACATCTGTGCCACTGCTTTTGGATCCGAAGAAAATCCTCGATTACATTGACCTCTGGCACAAGGATCCAGACACCCCTATGCCCGATTTTCATCTGACTCCTAGACAAAGTCATATGCTAACCCATTTCATCACTAAATAGAAATGGAAGTTTGAAAAGGCACGACAAATCAAGAAAGCTCAATTCAGGAAAGAGAAGTTTCTGAAGAAAAATGTTGTCAGAATGACACCTGAGGAACTTCTCAAGGTCCAGACTGAAATCCAAACCCTTAGCAAAAACTTTGATGCCTATTATGCTGATTGGCAAGGAGCCAAAGTCAGATTCGTCAACCTGACGAAGAAGTTCACAAATGTTGCAGCCCCAATGCAACAAGAAATCCCTCAGTTGCGACCTCTGCTCACTATTTGAAGAACATGCCTGACCGGCATGATTTTCATCCCGCGAAGACAATGCTAGTTCCAGGGCTGATGACTCCATTCCAGCCGAAGAAATTGCCGGGGCATCCACTAGTGGTGCGCTGAAGAAATCGAAGAAGTCAGGCAACTGCATCGATTGCGCTGAGGAAATTCAACCAGATTCCTCGGCTCCTCCGCGCCTACACCAACTCCAATTCTTCCATCTGCATCAGATGTGAAGAAGATCAAGGCTGCAGAGCGAGCTGCAGTGAAGAAAAGGAAGGCATCAGCTGCGTCAAACTCTTCGGCTGCGAAGAAAATGAAGCCCATGACCAGCTCATTTGAAAATCCAATTGATGCTGTTCCGGTTTCCTCCATGCCATCAAAGGACCTTGTTCCTTTTGGTGAAGACTATGAGATCCCAAGCGGATCTGATGAAGAAAATCATTCTGCTGCTTTGTTAGAGCAGATTAATGAAGAAATTGAGGTGGATGCAATCCCTTCAACGCCAATCATTTCCTCGCCTATGCCTCAGTTCACAGCTGAAGAGGCTGGTGTTGAGAAAATTGAAGATGAAGACGTGGACATTGGATGCACCACGCCATTGATGAATGATGACTTTTGGGATAGTCAGCATCCAAATTCACCACTATTCACCCCAATCCAGCAAATTCCTCAGTCCCCTGCACCAACTGTTCAACTGGGCTCTGAAGAAACTCATCCCACTCCCTCTGTGCATGAAGAAATTCCAGCCGCTAGTCTTTGAAGAACTCTTCTTCTTGATCCTCGATCGCACATGAAGAGGAACCAGAAATTCCTCAGCCTGAAGAACCTGAGCTCGCGATCCCTGAGGTGGTAATGCAACTCACTGATACCCCTCTACCAAAGCCAAAGGATCCATTCTCACGGAAGCAAAAGTTCAAGGCTGAAGACTTCTTTGGCGAGCATGTTTTCTTCACTGATTACAATCCGTATGACTCTGCTCGCATAAGGAAGATGCGTTTCTGGACTGCTAGTCAAGCCAATTTCTATTCCTCTGTGCTATTCAACAAAGACAAAATCTTCGATCATGCACATATTCCTCATGTGGACATGGAATCCCTGCCAGGCTTCAAGCCAGTCCTCAGTGTTCTTCACGATGCAGACTCCTAAATCTACTGCGACATCTGTGGATCGAATGAAGAACTCATTCTTCAATTCTATGCGAAGTTGCATATCACCGAGACGCCAAGATGTGAACTCATGGGTGTTGGACTGGATGTCTGAAAACACTCACTACAAGGCACCAAAGAATCGAATTGCTTCGTGTCCTTCCTCTCGATCCTCCCTTGACGGTGCACGTTGCATTTACAAAGTGAACTGAATCGACAAATCACTATATGCAAGTGCTGATGAAGCCTTTGAAGCCTGGGCAGGCCCCTCGAACCAAATTCCTCGTCAAGGAGTTATTGTATGTGCCTCGGACTGTCTATCGTATTCTGACGAAGACAATGAGTCCTATCAAAGGCCACGACTCAGATGATGAAGAAGTCGTTGGCATCATGAAGAATATGCTTTTCAACATCATTCATGGCGTACCCGTCAACTTCCATGATTTCTTCATGAGGACTCTGGCGAACATTGCTATGTCACCATTTGAAATTTGAAGCCTTATGCGCCTTGGATTATGAGGTTCATCAGGCAAGGTCTTCACTCAATTACAAAGTTGATACTACGAACCACGCATCTACTTGCCTCCCATTGAAGTCCTCAAGCGGACATTTTCCTCAATCGATGACAAAGGCAAGGCCGCTGCTGTGATAGATGAAGGCATTCGTCCATTGGATGGTCAATTTCGCAAGGCGCATCTTACTCTACCAATGACGACTCTGCCACACATGACTCTGCCGCCAATACCTCAGCCAAGCAAAATCCTCAAGCTACAGCACCCAGAGTGATGACTGATCATGAGTTACTCCTCAGTCTTCATCAGAAGGTTGATCGCAATCACAAATGGGTCAAGCGTCAGTTTGGTTCAATTCTTCACAACATGACCTCAACACACAATGCAGTGAAGAAGAACCAATACTACCTTCAAACGCACCTGGCTGTCCTCACTCATGTCTATAGCGCTGAAGAACTAAAGACAATGGGTCTCAAGGAAGAATTTGACTGGTCTGCACCTCCTCCGAAGAACTTCAAGAGGGTCAAGGTTCCTCCATTGGTGGCCAGCTCTTATTCTTCATCGCGCGACACTGATGAGAATGAAGACTTGGACGACACTGCGGCAGGCCCTACTACAACAACCGACCCCGACAACGCTGGCGCTCCTCCATCAACTTGATATTCTTCAGGGGCGTTAGTCCTCAGTTTCGATCCTTTTGGTCATTTGATGACAAAGGGGGAGAAATCTGAGTTAGTTTTCAAGCGGGTCTATATTAAGGGTGTTTTTTTTTGCTAAGTTACAACTCTCGTTCTTCTGAAACTTTATTGGATCGAGTTGTAATCTTAAACACGATGGTGCGCTGATACTTTTGTTGCACTATGCTCTGATACTTTTGATGCATTATTCGGCATGCTTATTCCTCGTTAATATTATTGCACGCATGCTGAATTTCATCAGGCACCATATTTCATCATGCATTTCAAATTCTTCATATTATATATCAAATGCGTGTATGAATGACAAGATATAGGGGGAGATCTCCATGATTCAACTCTTCAAATGTGCATTGCCTCAAAAGCAAATTCCTCACTATGCACATCTTCGTGGGAGTTCTTCTATATCTTGCAATCAAATTCCTCAATATCAGTATTTACACTTCATATGGTTATCCCGTTGAAAACTTAACCTATATTGTCATCAATCACCAAAAAGGGCGAGATTGTAAGTGCATCTAGTGCCCCTTAGTGATTTTGGTGTATTGAAGACTTATAGGTTAAGGGACTAATGCGTTTGTGAGTGTACACAGGTCTATAAGTCTATGAGGAGTTTGATATTTACAGAGATAGTCGACCCTAAAAATGAAGTTCTTCGATCAAGACTTTGGTATACGAAGACTTTCTGAAGACTTTGAAAGTGAACAAATTGGTGTGACCTTCAAGACTTGGTATTCATTTGAGGAACATGAAGCGTGAAGACTTTTGTTTTTGTAGTTTCATTTTCTCTTTCCTTGAGTCATAGGAAACACCGTACTGTTAAAGGGGGTCGAGGAAATACTAAGGAAAAATTTCCATGTGATGCTCAACTCAAAATCCTACACCTACCAATCCTTCGAGTGAAGCCTTTGGAAATCTCATACAGTTCAGTCAATTTCTTGATGTGAGAGGCGAAGTTCTTCCGTCATTTGAGGAATTTGTTCTGACTGAGGAGTTAGGAATTCGCCAGTGCGAATTGCCTACACAGTGAGGAACATGATAGCCCTGAGGAATTTGAGAGTCAAATTTCCGACCGTTGCTGTGCTACGCGCCAGCTGTCCCAAAATATCTTATCCACCTAACGGCACTGTTCAAGAATTCGGCAGATAAATCAGTTAACGGGCCAGTTAATTGCTACTCACTGAGTGACCGACTCGAATAGTGACTATTCGTTGTGTTAACTGCCTAAGCCGATTAACGGGCCTGTCAGACCGATTAATCGGTGTCAGACCGATTAATCGCCTTGGCCCGTTGACTGGTAGCAAGCAAAGCCCAGCCTTTTTGGCCCGTGACCACCCCTTCGAAGCCCCTCCGGCTCCTTATATCGCTAGGTTTTGGCCTCCTGCCGCCCCTCACGCTTCTTTCTCATCTAGCCCCGGCCTGGCTGGCGGCAGCAAGTCCTCGCCGACGCCCTGTCCAGCAGCTCCGCCGCTACAGGCTGCAGCTCCGCCGCTCGCCTGCCTGCTCTCCCTTCCCCTGCATCAGCTGCTCCGGTGCCCTTGTCTTCTCCCGTGGACTGCTCGTCATCACCCGATCCGGCTGCTACTACCCATCTCGTCTTGGCGGCTAATCTCCTAGTCCTAGATATTCCTCCATGGCATCCCCAAATAGCAAGGTAGTTCCCTCTTCTTCCTCTCTCACACGCTAGATAAACTAGCATCATAGATTAGCAAATTTTATAGAATATAGACGTATCCATGGAGTAGATTACAGATTTGTAGATTAGATATGTAGATATTGGCTTCTAAAATGCTAGATCAAATCACCAGCACTTGAACGCGTACGTGCAAGCTAGTTGGACAAGCAAGCACGCAAGTAGGTTAATCTATGAACAGTAGCTAGCACACACGTAGCTTAATTGATGAACAGTAGCAAGCAATACACACATCTTCGTACACGTATGAGAAACTGGCTTGCGCTAGCTCGCCGCGATGGGTCGATGTGATCTTCGACGGAACGTCTCTGTACTATTTTTTCCTTTGATTTTAGAACAGCAAAATCTCCATGTTGGATGTTTACTTTGGCTGGAACCACTTGTGTGTGAACTGAACTCCACATGAGTACAGTAGTATAAACTCTAGTATAAATCATGTTTTTTTTTCTTTTATGTTTTACTTATTTATACAAAAGAAATGTATACTATACATCACTATGAATTTTGATGCTACACTACAGTAAATTTTATTGTGAACATCTGCTATAGATGATGGCATGTTGCTCTCTGCTTGTTGTGCTTGGAGTGCACGCAGTGCTTGCCCGCTGTTGTTGTTGCAGCAAGTACTCCAAGCAGAACAACTTGTTTCTTTTCCTACTTCTACGGCTACTTCTTATTTTGCTCATTGAATATATTTGAAGTTGAAGGGGTCTACGCCTGCTTCTACCGCTAAACATTGATTGATACTTACTAATTTATTATGTTTGCTCCTGTTTAACATTGATTGATACTTAATATGTTTGCTTATGTTGAAATGTGATACATACTTACTATGTTTGCTCCAGTTGAACATTGATACACACATACTTATTAATTTATTATGTTTGCACTGATTTTACATCATACATACTTATTATGTTTAACATGGATTGATACCTATTATGTTTCCTCTTTGAATATATTTGAAGGGGTCTGTGGCTGCTTCTACCGCTGCAAGTTCTCAAACTCTCAAAAGGAATTCAAATGACATGGGGTGGGAGTTTGCAACCTTGATTGATCCTCTAGATTTACAGCGAGTGAAGTGCAAGTTGTGTGGAAAGGAGATGGGTGGAGGGGTCAATAGGATGAAGCAACATATTGGGCAAGTAAAGGGACAAGTGACAAGTTGCAATGTAGCCACACCAGATCAGCAGAAAAGATGTAGAGATGCTTATGAGGCACCACAAAAGAAGAAGAAGCTGAAGCAAAAACATGATGAAGAAGTACGGGCTGAGGTTGTCATTCAAGTTGATGATAATGACAATAATGAGGAAGAGCTTGCTGCAATTGGAGAAGGTGAACCTCGCAAGGCAGGGCCTATGGATAAATATGTGATGCCAATTGATCCCGCGATTCCATTGAAGAAGTTCCAACAGAACATAAATGATGCAATTGACAAAGAGAAAAACTTACTATTGCATTTATGAAATTATATAGGCTGATTGCATATTATTTCACTTTTGTCAAATTGTAGCTGATTGGTGGTCAACTTATGGATTACAAACTCCTACGTTGCAACACATGGCCATAAGGATACTTAACTTGACCACATGTTCATCCGGATGTGAAAGAAATTGGAGCACATTTGAAATGGTAACTCTTAAGAGTTTTAGTCACTCTCAAGTTTCAAGTATTAATCAGTTGGTCAAATCTGAATATTCTTACTTCTCGCTATTTTTTAACTAGGTGTCCATTTGCACTTTTGTAGGTAGATGCAAAGAGGAGAAATCAACTAGATGTGGCCCGTAGGGACAATCTAGTTTATATCCAATTCAATGGAAGGATGATTGATAAAAGAAAGAAGTTATCCTCTTCTAGTGATGTTCTTCTTGGTGAAGATGCTTCACGAGCTCAAGATTGGATATGTGAAGATGCATATATCGATGAGGAGATTGATCCCACTACAGGCATGCCATACAACATCATTGATGAAGCAATGGGGGCAAGCGATCCTGTGGAGCTTCGTAGAAGTGCAAGAGTTAGAGAACTCCATGAAGTTGAAGAATTCGTTGATGATGATGATAATGAATCAGATCATGAGATAGAGGATGATGGGATTGATTATGAGTCCGATGATGATGGAGTGATGGCAACCAAAGACGATGATGAGGAGGAGGAACCCCCGCAGCCTTGAGCCATTTGTCACCAACTTATAAGATCTTTATTATAGCACAAGACCTTATTTTGCTTCTATTTCCGTGGCTGAACCTTGTTACCTTGCTACCTATATCTATTTGTGTGGCTGAACCTTCAGCTGTTTACCTATATTTGTGTGGCTGAACTTACGTGAACATTATTACCTATTTGCACCTTGCCTATTTGTGTTGTGAACCTTGTTATGAATTATTCGATCTTCGTATTTGTGTGGCAGCCATTTATTTACCTTTGACATGTGTGGCTGCCATTTATTTATCTTTGACATGTGCGTCTGTATATTGTGTTGCTGCCATTTATTTGGTATTCCCTATTTCCATTTGTATTGTTGCCATTTATCTTGAGTTCATGACATATTTGATATTTGAGTTGATATCCGTATATTGTGTGGATGTATGTTGACAATTTAATGTTTAAACTATTAATTTCGAATTTTGACACTATTTTGGTTTGGATGCATTAGGATTAACAATTTTTCCTCGTATTCATGCTTTTTATATGCCTATAGTAGCATATTTTGGTATATTCCATAGTTGGGATAACACGCGAGTATTGTAGAGTACAGAAAAAAGGATATATGTTGTCCATTCCCTAATTAATCTATCGATTAATAGTCGACCGATTAATCCAGTTAATAGGCCGATTCACCGATTAATCGCTACTCCCAACCCGACCGAGCAGCTACCAGTTACCGATTTCTTGAACATTGCCTAACGGTCATATCATTGAAGGGCATTTATGTCTTATCATGTCGAGCTGCTCCCTAGGCTATAAATAGCCGCCCCCTATAACCACTAGCTGGTTGGCTGCTCCGCGAGAAACTAACACTTGTCAATTGAGAGCATCCCATCCTCCGAGGACTTTGAGCGAAAATCATCGAGTGAGGAAAAAGCCAAAACCAAACCCCTACAAACCCAAAGTGATTGAGCATCATTGAAGAGATTGATCCTGCGTGGATCCGACGCTTGTTACATTTGAAGATCATGCTTCTTCCAGACGGTTAGGCGTCATGGTCTAGAAGCATCCAAGAGGAATTGTGGATCACCGAGTGACCGAAGTCTGTGAAGGTTTGGAAGTCGCTCAAGACTTACCACGAGTGATTGGACGAGGTCCTGTGTGACCTTAGTTCAAGGAGAATACGGTGAGGACTTGGTGTCCTGAGCTGCGTGCTCAGCCGACTGGGTGTCCGGATCGTGTGTCCTCGAGTTTAAATACTCAGCCGCTCCAACCAGACGTACAACCGAGACAGCAGCTTGAACTGGTCTACCAAATCATTGTCTTCACCAACCTTATCGGTTCTATTTCCTCAACCCTTTCATTTCCTCATTATGTGTTGAGTGTTTGTTCATATCTGTGTTTGAAGACTTTGATCAAGACTTTCTCAATTTCCTCGATTCAATTTCTTCATCTGTTTGTCTTCATCTTGTGTTATCCTATGATTACGCTTTATATACTCATGCTTGTCTTCATTTCATCATGATGACCATGCACAGATTCTGTTATGCTTACTTCGAGTACTTATTCCGCTGCAAGTAGTTCTTTGCTAAGGAATTTCCTCACCGGCAAATTCCTCAGTGAAGAATTCATAAAAATCGCCTATTCACCCCCCCCTCTAGTCGATATAACGCACTTTCAGCATGAATATACCATTGACTTAAGCCTCCCCAAGCTAGAGCGATACTTTCTCCTTCACGAGGCCAAAATTATATACTCCGATCACGATGAACTAGATGCATATGATATTTTTTTTGGGTGAAATTCCAGTTTCAATCGGTTCCAATTCCAGTTCCAAGATCCAATATCATCGCATAGGCTATACCATGTCAATGATTTTCCCTTCAAAGATAAAGGGAAAACCTTCTTCTTAGCTTCATCCCCTGGCAAACCTGTAAGCTTAAATAATCCACAAATTTCATCCACATAGATCAAGTGCATATCAGGATGTTTAGTTCCATCTCCTGCATAAGGATTAGTTAGCAGTTGTTCTATCATACCCGACGGAATTTCATAACCAATATTTTCAGCAGGTGCAGTAGGTTGAGGGGCAACTAATTGTGGTTCCGATCCAGAGTTTTTTCAGGTCCAGAATTCCAGTTGCCGGCATTCTCCCTCTTTGTGTAAACCTTGCATATTATGAGAGAAAATGCATTAGAATTACTCCAACAAGCGTTATATACATAAAAACATTATAAATAATAGTAGGAAATCATGATGCAAAATGGACGTATCAAACGCCAACCAGGGAATCGCGAAGAAGCAGCCGAGAGAAAAAGAGGAGCCGTCGGGGAAGCGAGACAAGGAAGAGAGAAAAAGAAGGAAGCGAAGAAGCGAGAAAAGGACTCGAAACAGTAGTTGGGACGGAAAAGGGCCGACCCGTCTAAATGCTCGTTTCAGCGAAGCCACGGCGTTCCGACGCTAGCGAGCGTCAAATAGGATCCACCATTAGAACTGGCGACTCCTCGCTAGCAGAGACACCTACCTAACCACTAGAGCCGATCAACGCTAGAGTTAAACTTACAACACGGAATCTATTAGAGCTAACTATATCAGCAGATCCAAAATATTTCCCCTTTTTTCAAACATTTAAAGAATATTACGAATACTTCAAAAAAAAATCTGAACAGTTCAAAAAAACATGAACAAGTATTAAAAATTGCCCAATTTTTGGGTTTGTAACCAAATTTCAAGACGAAAAGAATGTATGAAATTGTGATCAAATTTTGAAAAACGGGAACGTTTTTTCAATTCCATTTTCTTTGTAAACACACAAACTATTTTTGAATTCGCAAACAAATTTAAAAAAGGGAACTTTTTTGAAGTTGTGAACAAATGTTGGAAAAAAGAAACATTTTGGACAAAAGGGAACATTTTTTGCATCAATGAACACAATTTGAAACTCCGAACAAAAATTTTAAAACGCAAATATTATCAACATTGATTGAACTTGTGATTTTTTTTTGGAAATAGGAACTTTTTCAAACTTGTGAACATATTTTGAAAGGCAGACGTTTTTTCAAATATGCGAACGTTTTTCCAAAATCAAGAACTGCTATTGAATTTTGAACAAAATTTGAAATAGAAACATTTTTTAGAAATTGCATTTTTTGGAACTTCTAAACAAATAGTTAAAAAACAGAAAAAATTGAACTTCCGAACATTTTTTGAAATTTTGGAGTTCGGAGAAAAGAAAAAAGAAAAAAACATGTAGAAAAGGAATTACAAAATAAATACCAAAAAAGAAAAGGAAAAATTGAAACAGAAAAAACGCAAAAGGAAGAAAAGAAAAAGAAAAAATATAGAAAAAGAGAAAACAACAAATTGCGAGCTCTCCGGCGCTTCGGGCGGCGGAGGCGCGGGCGGACGCACTGCAGGATTCTTCTTCGGACGCCTAGAAGGGACGTCCCCTTTCCTCTTCTTTCGGGCCGCCGCCGCTGGAGCCGGAGCCTCGTGGCTTCACGGCGGGCGGCAGCACGACGCCACCCTGCGAGGTCGTCTGGGACGCCATGAAAAGGTCTCGCACGAGACCGGTGCTTGGAGAAGGAGGGGTGCCGGCGACGCAGCCGAATGTTAACCCTGCGCTAGGGTTTGCGGCGGCAGCGGGAGAGAGATGGCGGGTGTAGGGAGGGGTCGGGGTGGGGGGTGTCACCGCGGCCTTCCATCGGTGCAAATTCGCCGGTGGCGGCACGGGGCGGGGTGAAGGCGGGGCGGCAGTTGCTCGCTCGCGCGCAAATCTTCGCTATCCAGCGCGCGGGAGCGGGCGCACCAAATAAATAGCGCGTGATGCCGTTTTTCGCAGCGCGCTGAAGCTACTTTGCCACGTGCGATGTTTTAGCGCGTCCACTGGAGCGCCAGTTTTAGTCGCGTGCGCGATATATAGTAGTTTTTTTCAGCGCGGGGCTAATCTAGCGCGGCAGCCGAAGAAAAACCGAGCAAAGTCGAGCGAGCGAGGAGAAGCGGACGGGCGAGCGACATGTTAATGGGCCGCGGCCCGCCGAGCGTTCCGCGCTAGGACTACTATACGCTTGCCACAAAAACCCTATTGTCTCTCTCGCCCGGCAGCGCCGCCACCCCTGTCGAGTCCCGATTTCACTTTCTCCCTCTCGAATCCCACTCGACTGCACAGGAGCGCCGCCCGCCCACCCCCCGGCCGCCGCCCCCCGTCACCGCCACTATGTCTAGCTACGGCGGCCGTGACAGGCGATCCCATACCCCACCTTCTGCTGAGGAACGGCCGGGTGAGCGCACAGAAGAGGCATTCCCGGATCTGGCCACGAGTATGCAGCAAGCCCGTTCATCGGAAGCAAGAAGCCATCTCCCCAGCAAGGTGTTCGTAAAGCAGCTCTGTCCAGTAGTCCCCAACAAGCTCTGGCTAACCCTCTTACGCCTGATGAAAAAGTGCAGCACCAGCTCATGGATCTACTCCTCAAGTAAGTCTTGCAAAGCCATCTGCAAATATCACAACTTTCTGTCATACATTGTCCTATAGCCACTGATTAATTACCAGTTAGCCCAATAGCCACGGTCGGCACATGTTGAAGAAACCCAGAATGAATATTCGGCTACCAAAATGGAAGGATCTGATATGAATTTCAATTTTTTTTCGTGCAGCTGCAGAAAGAAAGGAGAGAAGAGCTGCTATCAAGTCAGGGCCATGTCAATCATTCCTTGTCAAGATTTCATTTTCCAAGTTGAGTTTGACGATGTCCTCCATATGGGATATGTCGAGCTGGCACTGTGGATTGTGAACAGACTCAAACATAACCTAGAGTGAGTAACTCTTTTAAAACCTTTTTTTTTTGTGTGTGTGTGTGAGAGAGATTTTTTCCAGTTTAAGTTCTTGTTCCAGCAAGTCAATGTTAACGTCACATGCCTTGTGTTTTTTGACCAGCGTGAATTTGTTGAGGCAGACATTAGTGAAGTTCCTAGAGGCGGAACTTCCTCATGCGAGATCCCAAGTCAGAGATACCAGCTTGGATTTTGTGGGCACTCCAAAGTCAATGAAGCCTCTATCTGAGTACACATATAGAGATGTGGTAGAACTGGATACCTCAGTGTTGGGCAACATGCTGAAAGTTATCTTCCATGGGAGGTTGATATACTTTGCTGGCTGCGATCACCTCTACGACGAGTGGCGTGCTGGAAGGAGTTGGGATGGGGAGTTTGAAGCCAAGGATGTTTATTTCTTGGAATACAGCCAGAGCAGGATATCAATATCATGCTGGATCAGTGCCACTCCTACTGCCACAGGAAAGGGGTGCACTTCGACAGCCAAGACCCGTGATATGAAGAAGCTGATGAAAGAGATGATGCCAAAGTACCAAATCAATGATCAGTTTCCTGCAAACTTTGATGCTCTGAAGACAAACTTTGAGACTTTAAATGCGACTTCCATCACGATGACCCCGGTATTGCAATATCTGCCCTATCACGTGGCTATGATGCCGCTGGCTGCAACCGAGTACCTCACGACGAAGTTGCATACAGTTCTGCAAAGTGTTCGTATGGATGTGGCCGAGTTTCAGGTCTACAAGGCAGTCTTTCACAACAAACCGGATGGTGGAGCTGATTGGAGGGGGCCGTATTTCAACTCGCCCGACCAAACTCTCAGGAGTGTTTATCGGTATGACAGGACAGCTACATTGCCGAAGAAAGCTGTTGTGCAGAGATCCGGGCAAGCTGGGCAGGGATTGGGGCAAGCTGGGCAGGGATCTGGGCAAGCTGGGCAGGGATCTGGGCAAGCTGGGCAGGGATCCGGGCAAGCTGGGCAGGGATCCGGGCAAGCTGGGCAGGGATCCGGGCAAGCTGGGCAGGGATCCGGGCAAGCTGGGCAGGGATCCGGGCAAGCTGGGGGAGATCCGGGCTGTATCGACAAGTTCAAGGAGACTCGAGAAGGCAAGCTGGGTTATAAGAGGCACATTAATATGCATGTGCATCAGCATGTGCCTGGCAGCACTCCAGGGCAGCAGAGGACTTTGACAGGCGTGTTTGAAGCTGAGTTATATTCATCAAGTAACAACAATATATTGGCTGAGATATCAAGCGAGCTGTTCAGTGGCAGGTCTACACAGATGAAATTGGCCACCCAGTAAGTAGACCTCCCCCCTTAATAAACTTTGCAACTACATGTTAGATGCCACTGTTTTGTTAACAAATTCATCTCATTGTGTGAAAACAGCATTGGCATCATCTATGAGGGGTACCGGGAGATGAGGTACGTTGGGGACAAGGTTGCTGTTGATGTTGCTGATGATGGAACAGTATGATTGCGCGAAGAGGAGTCTGAGGCATGACGTAGAAGTTAGCAAGCGTAGTTAGTTGGTTGTAATGGTATGTTCATGTCTTTGGTGGAGAGGGTGAGGCTGACAGAGGGTCTTAATTTGTTCTTCGTGTAGTAACTTAGGTGGATCATGGAGGATGTGTATGTTATGCACACAGCCGGTGGCTCGTGATTTTGTTATGTGATGCTGTGGGTGTTTGATGTCTTGAATGGTAGCGCCGTGTCCCATGTCTTTTATTTTGCTGTCACTGTAGTAACTTGTGGATCCTGGAACCTGGATTATGTGGATGTTTGCACAAATGTTATGTACACAGCTGGTGACTGGTTCATTTTGGTCTCTGGTGGTGCTGGTGGCCGTTTGGTCTTTTTTTGGGGGACCTTTTGTTGTGATATATCCTGATGATTTGCACGCATCCTTGCAATGAGATTAGTTCACACCATTGGCTGAGGCTGCTTCGATGGTGCCTGACGTTGCCTTTTGAAACCTCTCGCCACGCATCAGACGCCGAGCTGCGGTGTGTCTGACCAGTGAAGACTAGGGTGGGTGCCTTCGAATCGATTCATCAACCGAAGCCGGTGGCCAACAACCACATACCGGCGTACTCGTGTGTGTGGCTTGTCAGGTGCGACTATGTGTTGCTTCTGCTCGTCCCGAGCGCCGCCCAGTTCACCCGAGAGCATGCGCGCCACGCTGCGTTCGCCTGGCCCCTTGCCGGTCTATTTCTTCATGTCTCAGGCTTCCCGTCGAAGCTTCAATCATCCCTAACTCTCATTTGAGTCCACTAGGACACGCAAGGCTTCTCCTTCTTCCACCTTTCTTCTCCCGAGCTGCCAGTCTTTCTGTCGAGCACATTGCACGCGTTGAGCTCCGTAGCCACCCCCTCCTCCCCCCGCTTGCCCTGCTGCTCCCCTTGGATTTTAGCCGCGCCAGCGTGCTCCTGGAGCACCTGAGGGAGCTCCGGCATGCCCTTATCCGAGTGCCTCTTCCTCTGCTTTGCGCACGAGTCCAGCGCGCATGCAAACCACTCCCTGCCCGCACGCTGCACGCTGGCTACCGGCGTCCCGGCACCCTCCTCCCTCGCTGGTCTGAGCCTCGACCTCCTCCCGGGTCTTGAGCTTGCCTCCATCGCCAGGAGTCGACAGCCGCGTCCCTCTCTCCGCGGTGGACGCCGCGCTCCGAGCGGACGATGTGATCGTCACCGGCCCGGACTGAGAGCCCCTGTGCTCACCTCATGCGTGAACACCATCCCTGCCTCGCGTCTGCACCTCAAGCCGTGCCCGATTCCACCTGAGTGAGACCGGCCGCGTCCAGGCGTCCAGCTCCGGCACATGACTCCGCCACCGGTATGAGGTCCAGTCCGTCGGCGTGGCCGATTACCCATCCGATTCTTCCTCTCCACGGCACTGGCGCGAGCTCACTAACCTCCTGGGAACGGCTCCGGCGGGCGCCCCGACGAACTCCTTCGCCGTCGCCGTACGGCCACGTCGCCTCCGCCGCTCCATCCGTCCCCGCCAACGACGAGGTACAGCCCTGGAGTAGAGAAGAGGCCCTCGTCCAGGACCCGCTACTCCTGCCGTGAGAATCGCCGCCGTTCACCGCCGACAACCACCGGCAAGGCTCCTTACCCCGCACCCCTCGGCTTTCCCACGAACCGGTGATTAGCCGAGCAGACAGGCCCGGTTTCCTTGCAGCCACTGACCTACGGGCCCCGCATACTCGGTTCATTTTTAAAACCAGACAGAGTCAGCTGAACAAGTTGTAAGTATTACTATTTGATTAACAATTAAAATTTCTAACTGAATTTACTGCGTTCAAGTGTTTTTCAATATTACCTGAAAAAGAAAACGTGTTTTCTTCTTCAATATTTCCTTTTATCCAAGCTAACTTTTGTACTCCTTTGTCAGTGTGGACATGGACCAATGCTACTGTTTGTCTTGTCAAGCCACAGAAGTTTAAGCACCGAACCCTGCATGTTGAAAATGACAGAACATTTATATCATTTTCCAGCAAAATAAATAGAGGCCCATGTATCTGATTCAGCATTTGGGGTTAGCATTTGTGTTTTGGTCTCATCTCTTTAATTTTGACAGCACAGTGGTTCAATTCTGTTTTTTATTTTTATCTAAAGGCTGCAGTCTGCAGTAATTGGGCTTAAACAACATGGCTTTGGACGTAGTACAAAACTGTCAAATGCATATTTTCTCTCAAATATACATGCACATAAGTTCCTATGCAGTTTCGTGTATATCTTATTATTACCTTGTCTTAGTTAGTGTAGCAGATGTTTGATATTTTTTTCATCTTGTGGCAATATTTGGTGTGCGTTTTTCCTCGTCTTGTGGCAATATTTGTTGTGTGGGTTACATTTCTTACCCTTCTACATCCCCTTTTGTCGAAGGATAAATATGTGTGCTTCAATTCTAGCGTGGAAGATGAGTACAATATCTCTAGATACAAGTAATAAATATTCATAAGATGCAAGTAATAAATATTCATAAGAATCTTCATTGTTACTACCTCATTTTTTTTGCAGAGCTTTGAATGGTAATCAACTATCTGGTTCCCTACCAAATGAGATTGGCTATCTCAAGAACTTAAAACAGATTACAAATAGACCAAAATCAATTACCTGGACCCATACCTTTGTCGTTTGCTAATTTAAAAAGCATGGAGCATCTGTAAGTTCAACAATATTCTCACATTCATTCCGACGTTGCCTCTTATTTAAGCATCGTTTTAATCTTGACTCTCCTTTTGACCTTTAGTTACTTGAACAATAATTCAGGACCTCTTGACCTTTAGTTACAAGAAAAGGCCGAACTCAAAATAGAAGCAATAATCTTGACTCTCCTTTTGACCTTTAGTTCGGCCTTTTCTTTCTCCCTGTTATGCAGTCTGCAGCATGGGTTGTGTTTAAAATTGTTTCATATTGTTAACTTTGCTGTGCAGGCTTGTGGATACCAATAATTTATCTGGACCTCTTCCTCCAAAATTAGTAGAGATGCCTAATTTGAAAATATGTCACATTTTATATACCCAATGAGACTTCTTTGGCGTAGAGAATTACTTTATTTCAGAATGTGTTCTGGTTTCTTTCTGAGAATATCCTATGCTGGTTGTGTGATGACTACGTTAGTTTTGCTCGTCTGAGAATATTTAGTAATGCTACAAAATTCAGGAGTGTACTTAAATATAATTTGGTTTTGCCTTTCTTGTGTTACTAAACAATACAGTAGCAAATATGTTTCTCAGAATGTATCTCTTATTTAAGATTATTTTGATACTGCTGTCAGCTAACAGTGCTCATTTCTTATAAGTTACTCCTGTAAAAAATATAGAACCCACAATATTTGTTGTATTGCTCAGACCCTTGTGTAGGGTATATATAGGAGTACAAGAGGGGTAGAGACTTGGAGTACAAGACAAGTTATGTGGTTTAAACTTATTCTATCTCTATATCCTTATCTCTAACTTAAACCAAATTATATTTCTAACATTCCCCTCAACAGAAGCGGGAGTGAAGCGGACGAGTACGACTGAATTTGAAGTCTTCCACTTTCGTCGTCTTCTTCGCTGCGCCATCATCAACTGCGTCTCTGATGGCTGATGGGTCGACACCTAGGGCGGTGACTACGTCCCCTTGTAGTGCCTTCCCTATCTTCTCCTCTATTCCCTCCTGCAGTCACAGCGGGAGTGTCGTGGATGCAAGTGACGAGGCGAACGCTGTTGACTGTAGTTGTTGCCGATGAGTTGCTATAGACGTAGCCATTAATGTCGAGGTAGCCGATCATGGTGATGTAGCCGTGGTCGAGGTAGTCGTGGTCGAAGATGCGGTCGTCGTGGATGATGAAGCCGCACAAAGCCGGAGGCGTAAAAAAAATGCGCTATGACGGAGCTGCAGACATGGACGATGCACCTTGCGGATGTCAGAGGGTGCCGTCGGCGATGAGTCCACCGGTTTTGCCAAGACCGAAGGAAACCCATCGAGCACACATCGGTTTTGCCAGAACCGTGTGGCCGTGTAGGGTCGTCACTGTAGTGACGCCGTGTCGATGCAGTCGTGACGTCATGGATGACGCGGTCGATGCTGTCGTCGTGACGCGGTCATTGCCGTCGTCGAGGTCGCGTCTTGTAGAAAAGTCTGTCAGAGGACGCTAGGTGTCCATCTTGTGGACGAGGCGGCCGCAGTGTGTTGACGATGATGTTGATGAAGACTACGTTGATGAAGACCTTGACGATGCAGCGGCGTGTCGATGATGATGCGTCGCTTGAAGGCGTCCCTCATGGCGACGGGTGTCGATGTCGTGTCGTGCTGAAGAAGTATGTTGGCTCGTAGCCTGGCGTAGTCGTACAGCTCAATGTCGGCTCGGTGAAGTAGTGGATCGCTGAATCGGTGAAGGGGCACCTGGATGTGGCTGTAGCCCGTGACGAGGTTGTCGATGCAGATTGATGTCGCGCAGGTTGCCGGCTCGCCGTAGACTCCTAGTCGATGATGCTGGCGCTGTCGATGATGATGTGTATCTACGTATGCATGCCCCAAGTGCAGCCTCGTGTGTATGTTCGTAGAGGTTGGCTTTCGCCATCCACGACCTGAACACACATGCATGCATCAGTTGGGATGGAGGCGCGTTGAAGGCGATGTAGATCGGATCATGGTAGTCTCCTGGAGACGCGCACTGGCCCACGGCGAGTCGGGAGGTCGGTAGTGTCCATCGTCTGCGCGGGCTGCAGAGGGAGGAGCGTGGTCCTGCGGCGCGCTGTGGCAGAAAGAGTGCGTGTCGATCGTCCGGTAGATGTCGGGCTGATGCGCTCGTCCCGTCTGAAGTCATGGATGGCTCGAAGTGAAGGGGGCCGTCGCTCTTGGCTGGCCCTCCTGGCCTGCGTGTACGCGCCGATATGGCCCATGCGTGTTAAAGCCGATCAAGTGCGTTGGCTGCCTGCCCGTCACCCGCCGGCGCGACCTTGCTTGCGTCCGTAGATCGGATCTGGCACGGTCCCGGTGTCGATCTGCTTGTACGCGCCGCCGAAGGTGCATGGAGGAGCAGCTGCTTGCATGAGTTGGATGAAGGCGCATCGGTGCAGATCATGGCCGGTAGAGGGCATGGGGCGATCGAGCGCCCGGAGTTGACTGGCGCGCACATGGCTGGGCAGCTTGTTGATGTAGAGCCCGTGCACACATGGCGCCGGTCATCGTCACGAGCCGGAACGCGCCGTCGTCCCACGTCGGTGCAGCCTTGTGCCCCGTGCGTTGTTGTAGTCGCGCGCCCTCCCGGTGTTGATGCGCCCGTGCGCGCGGCTGGAGGTGGACACCATGAGCCGACGCCGCCGGGCGGTAGAGTAGATGAAGTTCTTGATGCCGCTGCGATTTCTGTGCTGGTTTTCACCGGATTTTGAGGATCATCGGGCTTTATTTGTAGCTAAGAAAAATTGATCTCAAGGGATTTCGAAAATTGGAATTGATCTAATCTAAGAAATTGATCTAAACTATGGAACCGATCTGATCTTTTGATCGAACGGATGCCGCGCCCCCGGGGAGAGAAGATTAATCTCCCCGGGGGCGGCGCGCTGCGGAAGTGGTGGAGGAACCTAGCACTAGTAGAAAAATGGTCAAACGTGAAGCACATTAATGCCGGTTTGTATAAGAGCCGGCACAAATGTATACATTAGTGCCGGTTCCAACGGCTAGCCTTTAGCATCGGTTCTTGGCTAACCTTTAGCACCGGTTCGTGCCACGAACCGGTACTAATGAGGGTGGTGGCAGGATGTTGTCGATCTGGGCCCCCTCCGGCACCTTTAGTACCGGTTCGTGCCACGAACCCGTACTATAGGTCCTCCTGCATATAAACCCTTCGTCCAGCTCGCTCTGTTCTTCCCCTTTCCCTCTCCTCTCCTCTTTGTTCTTCCTCTTCTCCCCTCGAGCTCATCACACATTTTGCCCAAAATTTGTCAAGATTTGAAGGCCCCCATCCATTCAAGTGATCACAAAGGTTAGCAACTTTGTCCTTTCATCTCTCATTGCTAGATTAGCTCTTGCATTGGTTCATATAGTTATTAATTTGTGAGTTTAGTAATTTGGGAGGAAATATATATATGTGCTAGTATTTGATTTATATGCAATTTGAGGTCAAAATAACACTTAGTTTGCATATGTAGGTGTGGTTTACTTAGTGCCTTCTAAATCTCTCTGTCAGAATTCACCGTCGATCGCCTGCACCGTCTCTGTCACTGCACCACCTTGTGGTGAGCCTCTTGTTCCTGAAATTTTATATCAACAATTGATGTTTCTGTGATTTGGATATATAGTTACTCGTATAATAATTATCTTACCCGTATGTTGTTTGTTATACATAGTGCCATGGTTTTGATATCCGTCCCCGTCGGCCCTCGTCCTTGTTATGATTCGGATGTGGTATATTCTCTTTTAAAACTATTTGTTGCATTTCGTGTTTATGACAAATTATGCCCATCAAGTTGACATAGATATTTTTATCTAGGAGGTATGTGAACCGGAAATTCCAACCGAGCCTATTGTCGAGAGGTTAAATTTAGTTGAAAGAGAAAACGAGTACTTGAAAGAAAAATTGAAAAGAATTGAGGGGGAGAATATGGAATTGGAGTTGCATGTTGCCGATGTCGTCGATGATCACAAGATCAAGATGGAGAAAATGCGCTTGAAGATTAGAAAGATTAGAAAATATGCCATCGATAGTGAGGCTTGGTATCATTATGCTGTTGGATCAATTGTTACCTTAGTTGCGATCTTGATCGCATTTGTTGTTGCATTTAAATGCTTTAGCTAGAGAGTTATTTGTTTGTTGCATTTAAGTGTTGTATGAACTTTATGTATGAACTTGTATTAATTTGGTCTATTCGGTGTTGTGTAATGAAGATGAGCCGCAATGGATGTATCGATGACCGATGCTCTCCCAGTTCGTTGAGGGCGTGCATACTTTTCTCGCTTGCGGCTGAGGCAAACAAGCGGGCGGATGGTTTTATGCCTTGTCCATGTGCGGCTGTAAGAATGGTCGCAATTACTCTACGCCAAGAACCATTCACGCCCACTGTTTGAGTCCGGTTTCATGCCCCACTATAATGTTTGGACCAAGCACGGAGAAAGAGGGGTTATGATGGAAGACAATGAAGAAGAAGAGGACGACGACAGCTATCCCGCCATGGGTTCCCTGAATACGATGATACAACAATGGGGAAAGAAGCTGAGACGGTAATGCAGGAAGAAGTCGGGCCGGCAATGCGGGAAGAAGTTGAAGAAGAGGCATCGATGAGCCCGTTGATGATCTAGGTCGGGCCATTGCCGATGCAAAGAGAAATCGCAAGTGATTTGGAGAAGAAGAAGTTGCAGCGCATGTTAGAGGATCACAAAAATTGTTGTACCCGAATTGCGTAGATGACAAGAAAAGCTGGGCACCACACCGAATTGCTGCAATGGAAGGCGTAGAATGGTGTATCGACAAAGGGATTTGGAAAGTTCTTTGGTAATGATAAAGGATATGCTTCCAAAGGACAACGAATTGCCCGAGAGTACGTCTGAAGCAAAGAAGGCTGTCGCCCTCTAGGGTTAGAGGTGCGTAAGATACATGCATGCCCTAATGATTGCATCCTCTACCGGTGAGTACGAGGATTTGAACGCTTGCCGGTATGTGGTGCATTGCGCTATAAGATCAGCCGCGATGAGCATGGTGATGTCGAGGGCGAGCGCCCAGAAGAAGATTCCTGCCAAGGTGATGTGGTATTCTCCTATAATACCACGGTTGAAACGCTTGTTCCAAAACAAAGAGCATGCCAAGGCGATGCGATGGCACGAAGAAGACCGTAAGAAAGACGGAAAGTTGAGAGTACCAAATTACGGGTCGCATGTGAGAAAAATTGAAAGAAAGTACGGGAAGGAGTTTGCGGATGACGCAAGGAGCGTATGGTTTTGTCTAAGCGCAGATGACATTAATCCTTTTGGGGAGCAGAGCAGCAACCATAGCACCTGGCCCGTGACTCTATGTTTGTATAACCTTCCTCCTTGGTTGTGCATGAAGCGGAAGTTCATTATGATGCCGGTGCTCATCCAAGGCCCTAAGCAACCCGGCAACGACATTGATGTGTACCTAAGGCCATTAGTTGAAGAAATCTTACAACCGTGGAATGGAACAGGTGTACGTCGTGAGATGAGCACATGGGGAAGAATTTGACCTAAAGGGTTGCTGTTCGTGACCATCAATGATTGGCCTGCTCTCGGTAACCTTCGTGACGGACAAACAAGGGATACCACGGATGCACGACTGTTTGGATGATACCGACAAGATATATTTGAATAGTTGTAAGAAGAATGTGTACCAGGACATCGCCGATTTCTTCCGAGCAGGCATCCCGTAAGAAAGAAAGGCAAGCATTTCAAAGGTGAGGCGGATCACCGGACGAAGCCTCGCCACCGTACTGGTGCTGATGTACATGATATGGTCAAGGATTTGAAGGTGATATTTGGAAAGGGTCCTAGCGGACAACCTGTTCCAAAGGACGCTGACGGACGCGCACCCATGTGGAAGAAGAAATCTATATTTTGGGACCTGCCATATTGGAAAGACCTAGAGGTCCGCTCCGCAATCGACGTGATGCACGTGATTTAAGAATCTTTGCGTGATCCTGCTTGGCTTCTTGGGCGTGTATGGGAAGACAAAAGATACACCGAGGCACGGAGGACCAGCAACGTATGCACGGAGAAGACGGCATATATCGTGGTCATGCAAGCTACGCTCTTACCAAAGAAGAGAAGGAAATCTTCTTTGAATGCCTGCTCGATATTAAGGTACCGTCGGCTTCTCGTCGAATATAAAGGGAATAATAAACATGGCAGAGAAAAAGTTCCGAACCTAAAGTCTCATGACTGCCACGTGATTATGACGCAATCGCTTCCGGTTGCATTGAGGGGCTTCTACCGAAAACGTTCGATTAGCCATTGTGAAGCTATGTGCATTTCTCAATGCAATCTCTCAGAAGGTAATCGCTCTAGAAATCATACCAAGGTTACAGAATGATTTGGTGCAATGTCTTGTCAGTTTCGAGTTGGTGTTCCCACCATCCTTCTTCAATATCATGACGCACGTCCTAGTTCACCTATGCGAAGAGATTAACGTTTTGGGTCCTGTATTTCTACACAATATGTTCCCCTTTGAGAGATTCATGGGAGTCTTAAAGAAATATGTTCATAACCGTGCTAGGCCAGAAGGAAGCATCTCCAAGGGCCATCAAAAGGAGGAGGTCATTGAGTTTTGTATTGACTTTATTCCTAACCTTAAGCCGATTGGTGTTCTGAATCATGCATAAGGGCAGATCGATGGAAAAGGCACGCTAGGAGGGAACAAATAATATGTATGGACGGACATTCTCTCACCAAGCACACTACAGTTCTACTGAAATTCCGCCTTGGTGGCTCCGTATATGGATGAACACAAGAATTTGCTACGCTCCAAACACCCGGAGCGGTCTCGATGACCGGATTACACGTGAACAAACCAGGAGTTTCGCCAATTGGTTGCGTATATCGCACCATGCATGACACCTCTATTGTAGATGACCTGTACTTGCTGTCCCAGTTATCATCTTCGAATATAATGACTTTCAACGGGTACGAGATAAATGGTAATACATTTTACACGATCGCCCAAGATAAGAAGAGCACCAACCAAAACTGTGGTGTCCGCTTTGATGCTGAAACCAAGATGGGAAAGGAAACATATTATGGTTATATACAGGACATATGGGAACTTGACTATCGACGTGGTTTAAAGGTCCCTTTGTTTCGGTGCAAATGGGTCAATATGACACGAGGCGGGTAATGGAAGACCCGCGATGCGGAATGACAACAGTGGATCTCAACAATCTTGCGTGTATGCGCAGACCATTCGTCCTAGCCAATGATGTGGCACAGGTTTTCTATGTGAAGGACATGTCTACCAAGCCAAGAAAAAAAAAGATAAGGAAGCAAATGCATCGTACGATGAGCCAAAGCGGCACATAGTTCTTTCTGGGAAGAGAAACATCGTGGGAGTGGATGACAAGACAGACAAGTCATAAGATTATGAAAAGTTTGATGAAATTTCTCCATTCACAGTGAATATTGACCCGAGCATTCCGTTAAATGATGAAGATTTTCCATGGTTACGGTGCAAAGGGACACACGCGAAGAAATAGTTTCACACCGAAAGATCTGTGATGTGATCGGCTTCACTATCATCACTTTCTTCATGTTTCACACCCAGAGGGGAATCTCTGTAATAGTTAGGGTAGTTATGTGTTTTGGCATTTGAAACGAAGAAATTTTATGTGCAAACAAATTCTTTCATGCCTTCACTGATTTTTAAAGTTAAATTATTCACAAACTAGTGATTCACACTAATTTCAAATAATTCAAAATTTAAACTATTCAAATTTCAAAACTACGGGCACTAACAGAATGTTTGTAATTTTTGTACCTAAAGCAAAAATATTCACAAAGAAACTCTAAATACACAAAAAAACAACACAAAAATAAATAAAGCAAAAAGCCGCCTATTAGGCCGTAACGGCCTGCATACGACTAGAAACCCAACCTGTGTTGGGCCGGGATGCAGGCCGCAAAGGCCAAGTGGGCCAACAGGCAACAAAGAACACGTAGGCCCAGAGGGCCTGCTTTGGAGAGGAGCTCGAGAGAGCGACCGCACGGGGTTTATAAACCAGTGCGGTCGCCTCTCGCTAGCGAGTGGGACTAAACTTACCGCACCGCACTGACAAGACACCCTTTAGTACCGGTGGTGGCACAAACCGGTACTAGTAGCCTTTAGTACCGGTTTGTGCCACCACCCGGTACTAAAGGGGTCGCCTCCGCCGCTTGGTTTAGCCAAAATAGGCCTTTAGTACCGGTTGGTGGCTCCAACCGGTACTAAAGGTGCCTTCTATATATACAACAACGAAAATTTCAGTTTCCCTCTCTGTTTGTTCCTCTGTTTCCGTCTCCGTCGCCGTCGCCCGCCGCCCTCGATCGTCTCCGTCGTTGCCGCCGCCCTCGATCGTCTCCGTCGCTTCGTCTCCGTCGCCGCCCCGTCCCGTCGCCGCCCGTCCTCGCCGCCGCCCTCGCCTCCGTCGCCGCCCGGGCCCGTCCCGTCGCGCCGTCCCGTCCCGTCGCGCCGTCCCCGCCGTCGCCGCCCCGGCCGTCGCCTCGCCGTCGCCGTCGCCCGCTGTGAGCTCTCCCCCTCTAACCCCTCTCCCTCGCCGAGCCCATACACACACACACAAGCATGATGAACACACACACACACACATACACGTATATATTTAATTAGTTTAGATTTTGTATGTTTAATTAGTTTAGATTTTTTAGATTATTGTTTTTCACTAGTATATATGTATGAATGCATGTTAGATGGATATAATTAGTGTTTAATTAGTATGGAAATTTTTTATATAATGTTGTTTTTCTGTTTTTTAATGGATGTATAGAAATTGTTTTTTATGTTTTTAGTGTTAGATGCTTAATTAATATGAAATAGTATATAGATTTTTGAAATAGTAGAAATGTTATAAATTTTAGTTATCAAAATCCAATCATTAAAAAATATTATTATTTTTGCGGGCATATAGCTAGTATTTGTTATCGACGATGCCCGCCCGCATCCTTGTCGTCGACCCGTCTGCGACGACGCCCAGCCGCCCATGTCCGGACCTGGCTCCACTGGCTGGCACCGGGAGGTACTGCTGGAGGGGCGCCCGCTTGATGAGGAACCCGCCCCGGGTCCCGTCGTCGACCCTGATCTCGTTTGGTGGCGTTAGCGTGGGCGATCTCGGTCGGAGGGACCCGGCCCCGCCGGAGGAGGTACGTCGCCGTGTCGAGGAGGACGAGCACGCCCATCGCTACATGGTTGTGTTAGAGGGCGGCAGGTTCTCCAATACTGGCGATATCTTGAGGATCTCACATCAGCTATGATCTTGTGAGGGTTCCTTCTCTTTGGGTGTCCACCGCCATGACGCAGAATCATGAAAGTGTCCTAAATTATTCTGTAGTATTCGATCTTTAATTAGCTAGCCAGTGATGTACTATTCAATATTATATATTATTCGAGACGATGTATTCGAGATTGTATCTATTATTCTAGACAAAGTATTCGAGATTATATCTATTATTCGAGACGATGTAATTTGAATACTAAATTATTTTATATTTCTTTTGAACTAGTTAAATAAAAGCTATGGCAGACAATACCGACAGAGAGGGAGAACAGACCATGTTCGATATGATACGCGGGCCGATGATAATCGTAATGAAGAAGATTATGACGGCTCGAATTTCTAAACAACACCGGAGAGGGTGATATGATATTCGATCGCGACGACCGAATTGATGAAGTCATGAACTACGATTATGACGATGACGAAGAACATGTTGATCCTGAAACAACAAAGACCGGCGAGGTATATATATTTATATAAGCAGGTTTCGGTGATCATCACATGTTTTAAATGACTTGAATATATATTAACGAATCGATCTTTTGTTCTTTCAGCCATCCGGTCGAGCAAATCTTCGTGCAAAAGGACGAAACGAGGCCCGAACAAAAAGTTGAAGGAGGCGTAAAGTACAATATCGAGGCGGTCGGACCTAATGGCGAACCATTAGCGCCTAAGAAGATTGCGGACAAGTTCATTCGTCAGTGCGGAGTTCTTGTGAAGGACCAACTCCCGATCTCCCTTCAAGAATGGAGAGAGCCAGCAAAAGACAAAGGACAAAAAGGCAAAGAGGACGCTGCTCCACGTCCAGATGTTACTTTTGTCGACAAGAATCAAAAGATCTCGCTTTGGGATACTCTCATGGAACATTTCACCCTACCAGATCATTTCACGAAGCAGATTGCAGAAAGTCAAGGACGCTGCTCTTAGGAAGATGGCGGTTGCATTCAAGAACCACAAGAATCGTGAATGGGACAAGTATGTCAAGGGAGGAAGGAAGACTCCAGTATTCGAGGGAACACTAGAGAACCAACGTGCTCATTGGGACGATTTCGTGAAATTCAAGGATTCAGAATTAGCTAAGGAACGGTCGAGAATAAACAAGAAGAATGCCGAAAAAAGGATAAGTTCCATAAGATGGGGCGGTGGCTATGCGGTGGCAATGCCTAAGTGGGATAAGTCCGAGAAAGAGATGGAGGATGCAATGCCACTCCGGTTACTAAGAGCTGGCCCCCTGTGGTCGTGGACTTGGTTCTATGCGCATGGGGCGTTGGATCCAAGACGAGCAATGTTTTGATGAGGGCAAGTCTGAAGGGAGCCGACGATGCGATACTTGTTGCAATAGAAGAGGCACGAACGGGGTGTTCCAGCCCAACAGAGAGAACGACGAGCTTACGCTGCGTTCTCGGGAAATCCTGAACACCCGGAAGAACACGAGGCAAGGGCGCTATTCCGTGGTATGAGGGGTTTTCAGACCGGAACAACGACTACGTAACCCGTGCGAGAAAGAAGATTGCGGAGGAGAAGAAGAGGAAGATGGAGGAGGAGCAGAGGAAGCGGGACTATGAACGCCTTCAAGGCCTAGAAGCAAGTCAAGCGGAATTGGCGGTCAAATTCCAGCGGCAGCAGGAGCAGATCGACTCACTTAGCCAAAGAAGGGGTCTCAAAGAGCTGCAGCAGCTAGCGGATGATCCGATTGGATAGCACCGCCCCATCCATGCAGAGAAGCAGCGTGGGTTCCGCCCCGGACGACGCAATGCTGGGTAGATACCCCGTGGATGACATCACGGAGAACACTAGCTGCGAGCTACACGTCAAAATGAAGAACATATCCATGAAGGTGGCGGACGGAGAAGCTTTTCCAGTTACCCCAAAGCAACCTACCATTGCATCCCGATTCGAGAGGGCTATGCTCGTGTCATGGTTGACGAGGTGGTGCAGCCATATTCGGAGCTAGAGCTTGACATTCACGGAGGTGAGGACGAGCGCTTTCTGAGACGCCAACCATCGTATCATCCTATGAAAAAGGATTGCATCATCTTCGAAGGCCATCGACACGCGTCATCGACTCCTCGTCAAGTCCGCCACCGAGTCAGCAGTCTCCCGCTCCTGCAAGTCCACCAAGTCCGCAAAGTGTCGAGCCACTCCTCCTCCAAGTCCGCAAAGTGTCGTGCCACTCCTCCTCCAAGTCCGCAAAGTGCCAGCCACTCCTCCTCCTCCAAGTCCGCCACGGCGTCAGGCGTCCACTCCTCCTCCAAGTCCGGCACAACCTCGGGCCACTCCTCCTCCAAGTCCGCACATCTTCAGCGGCCACTCCTCCTCGTCCAACTCAGCCCCGTTAGCGGCGTCTCCGCCGCCTCGGCAATCGCAGAAGAGACACCCGCAACTATTGTGCGTGGCGGCACGAGTCGAGGTAGTACAGAAGTACAAAGCGGAGGCAAGCGATATAAATATGGTCCAAGCCTCACGCCTCTTCCGCAGAGGTCTTATGACAGGTCCGAGGAGGAAATCGCAGCCATATCGAAGTCCGAGGTGGAAGCCCATTTTGCACCGAAACCGCCACCATGACCAAGGGAGAAAGTGCCTAAGGAAACGATTGACCACTTCATTCGTATGTCTCAACCACCAGCTCCCAAGCCTGTAGACACCGACTCTGAGCGTCACATCACGAAGTTACATCGAGCACGTCTATGTACGGAGGCGAGCTCGGGATCGCGCAAACAAGCAGCAGCTGCCAACAAATGCGGGACACCATTCCCCAATTTGGGAGAACAGCGGCGCAATCGATCCCTCGCTTGTTGTGCCAACAACACGTGATGACGCTGCGCCCAATATTATTGTGGGCAAACAGTTTACGTTCTGAGGTGGGCAACATGGTAATAACGGAGGACCATATAATGCAGGCTGAAGTTCTCAAAATCACTGTTGGACAACTCCTCGAGATCGAGCCCATGCACATGCTTAGAGAGGATGAAATAAAACGGAAATATGTCTGGGGCCAACCTTTGGTCCATCCAGACAAGGTCAAGAACCTCCCAACGAGAATGTATGAATTGCATCAATGGTACATGAACATTACCAAGATTTCCGATCGAGTGTCCTTCATGGTGAATGTCAAGGAGGACCATTACTTCCATGAGAAAGCTTTGTCCGTTGAGTATTCTCGAACTGTTTCAGTTATACAATCAAGACGCACTCGACAAATCTATAAATCGCCGTTGCTATTGTCTGTAAGTGATTTCTTTCTGTAATTTAAGTCTCAAGCTAGCTGTCTTGATCCTTTTGATCAATCATTACCTGTAATTATCCTCACTATATTCTTTTACGTGGTATTATATGCAGGATGAAGATGTATGAAATGACAAAAGGTGGACGCTATGGCATCGGGTTCATTGACCCAAACACCGTTAATGAATACACATGGAAACTAAATGCACATCATCAAAAGGACGTAGAGGACAACATGCTAGAGTTCTTGAAGCGCCTCAAATACAATGAAGATATACTACTTCCTTACAACTTCCAAAGTGAGTCACACTGTCTTGTACTACAAATTCTCTGTTTTTGCCTACTAGCTAGCTACATGTTTTTGCTTTACATATGCCCGCTTAATTAAGGCATGCAAACGTGTGTGCATGCAGATATCACTGGGTCTTGTGTATCATTAAAGTTGACGCTGGAACAGTTGAAGTACTGGACTCACTACTCAAAGAAAAAACTGACTATAACATCTTGTTTGGGATAGTCAACAGGTAATTTCAATCATTATTAACTATATATCTCGGCCTATTTAGTTCGTCATTTTTTATGATATGAACTATATTTAATAACCCTTTATTCATTTTCATTGTCGGCGGGCAGGGCTTGGGCAAGGTTCATCGGCGTCACGGAAGGCGAATGGAAACAAAAGCTTAAATGGTTTCGACCCAAGGTAAGTAATTAAGTAGTACTAGCTAGCTAGCTAGCTGCCATCTCTTTAATTATCATGCTTGATTAATTATTATCCGATCAAATTCCATTCTCGTAAAGGCCACGAAGCGGTAGCGGGGGACTGATCTATGTGCATTCTGCGTTTGCGAGAACATTCGCATGATGGCGTCCGAAAGGAGCAGATCTGAAAGACAGGAATGGGTACGCTTGCCAAAACACTATTCACAATTTTTACACCATTATTGATATCTAGTCACACAACTAATACACATGCATATTGATCTCCTTCTTAACAGTTCACAGAGGTGCGGAGAAGCTCCTAGAAAGCGGAGCGCGTAGAATCACTTCAAGAGGATATAGCGGGATTTTTGCTCGACCAGGTCCTAAATCCGAACGGAGAATACTATTACCCGCTGCCCCCATCGAGCTCCGAAGGCACCAATTAGGCTAATGCCACTGGCTCCGAAGGCAACATGCATATGTAGGAGAAATTGTATATAGCTATACATGTGTGTATGTGTGAATTAATTAATATGATGGTTTGTGAGACATTGATGATGATATATATATATATATATATGCATGATTGGTTCTATTAGAAATTCTATTTTTATATATATATATATATATATATATATATATATGCATAACGTGTACAATGTGTAGTATTGTAAAATAGCAGCAAACGAAAAAGAATTAAATTAATAACACAAATTTAATTGAAAAATAAAAAATAAAACAAAACCCACAAACATTTAGTACCGGTTGGTGTTACCAATCGGTATTAAAGGGCTCCCGCCCCCCGGAGCTGGCTCGTGCCACGTGGTTGGCCTTTAGCACCAGTTCATGCTGAACCGGTACTAAAGGGGGGGGGGGGGGGCTTTAGTAACCACACTTTAGTGCCGGTTATGTAACCGGCACTAAAGAGCCTTACGAACCGGTGCTATTGCCCGGTTCTGCACTAGTGTAGGATCGGCGTCGTGAGATTAACCGCTCTAATACCATGTAGAAAATATAGAACCCATAATATTTGTTGTATTGCTCAGACCCTTGTGTAGGGTATATATAGGAGTACAAGAGGGGTAGAGACTTGGAGTACAAGACAAGTTATGTGGTTTAAACTAATTCTATCTCTATCTCCTTATATCTAACTTAAACCCAATTATATTTCTAACAACTCCCTCCGTCCCATAATGTAAGACACTTTTTGACACTACACTAATGTTAAAAAACGTCTTACATTATGGGACGGAGGGAGTATAAATGTATCTTTCTGCTTCTAGTCAGGCTGATAATAATAACGTCAGTGCAAGTTCCATCACTGCTGCATGCAACAACATACGGACACTTTTAAAGCTGTGAGTACAACGCCTTTCCTCTTTATTTTAACACTCCCTTTGGTGATCTTACATTTGTTTACAGAGAGAGTATTTGAGAAAGAGAGCGATCAAATTAGCACCTCTGGAGATCTTGGAAAACTCCAAAAGAGTAGTTGACAACACTGACACAACTGCCTTCTGCCTCTTACAAAACTTCAACTCCAAATCTTATTTACACATGGTCAAACAAAGAGAGAAATCACGCTCTGGATGCTGGATAGGACCAAACTTAAAATTCTTCTGTGTATCTACTACCGTAGCAGGATTGTAATTTCCGTTTCTCGATGTGGATAATTTAGATTTTTAAATCTTGGGCATGGTAGACCTGATCCAAACAAATGCAGACCGGATTCAAACAAATCCTTCAGAGTTCAAAGCCGACCGGACCCACACAAAAAAAATCCGCCAGGGAGACATCTCCACTCACCATCCACCGGAGCCGGGAGGACATTATTCCGAGTCTGGTACGTCGCCGCCGCCACCGTAGTCCCCCCCTCCCGACGTCGGCCGAGACCGGCGGAGGAGAGGGGAGGCTGGCCGGTGATGCGATGGAAGGAGTGCCAGATCAGGATGCACTGAATCCACATCTCTAGAAACCTCTATAATTCTAAATTTCTAGTTACATACTCATCCAAACAGCCCTCGAAGGGAGTAGGTTATTATGTTTCCCTCGAGGGCCGTTTGGATGAAGGGCATTTTTTTGGGTTTGTTGAGATTTAGTTTAAACAAAAAGTAAATCTCTAGTATTTTTTTATCATACTTAAATTCGAATAGAGATATATGTTCAAGTTCGTAATCCTTTTTCATGTCACCAGGGGTCTTAGGAATTGCAGTTTGCAAGGAGTTATTCCCGATCTGAGTGGCATACCTGAACTTGGCTATTTGTAAGTCCAGATCAAGATGAATACTGCACTTTCTCTTCATTCTTACTATTGTTGGCATCCTTCTATCAGAGATTATCCTTTGTTTGTCGTTCATAGCTTTGCCTAGAATATATTTCTAAGTAATCATCTTTCAGTAAGAAAACCACCCCTCCTACTATATAGTTCGCCTTTTTCTTTTCTTTTCTTTTATTGTTGTTGTACTTTCGCGTCATCTTGGTGATGCGATCTCTTTGCTAATTCTGGCATGCACTTTCAGGGATCTTAGCTGGAACCAACTGACAGGATCTATAGCAATTGATAGACTCGCTTCAAATATCACCACAATGTATGTTGCTCTTTGTGACCAAACTAACTTCTAGTTTCTGACAGTGATTTATCGCATAATTTTCTGAATGGAACTATTCCAGCAAACTTCTCCGGCTGCCTAATCTTCAATTCTTGTAAGTAACGTTTAACTTAAAGCACTGCTCGAATCCTTAACTCTGCTTTTCTGTAGTGCTAGGTAACTTGTCATGCCATTGAAGGTGAATGCTTTTCCTATTGAACTATAGATTAGTACCATGTTCTTTCTCAAAACAAATAGCGAGTGAAAAAACAGGTTTGCAAAAAGTGATACTAGTGTGTCCGTGTTCTTCAGATTTGTGGAGGTTTTTCCTTACCTTGTGGTAAAAACCTTTTGTCATTTTCTTGTAAATTACTTGCTTTTCTTCTTAACGAGAAGGTAAGCAATATTTTGCACATTCTCTAGTTTGTTATACTAGTTTGCTACTTATTTTGTGAGAGATATATGAAGATGCCATTTTACAGGTTGTTTGAAGCAAATAGTCTCGACGGTGCTGTTCCATCAGCAATATGTTTGTCATATGCATGTGTAATGTTTTTTTTATAATGCAGGAACTTTGAAAGTAACTTCCTTGACACAATTCCAGCTGCATCTGAGCTTCCAAAAGCTGTCATTGTACTGTATGTTTTTTGCCGTGGAAAATTTCCTTGTCAGTTTGCACTTGTATATTGAGCCTCCACAAGCAACTGTATTTGGATGAGCCTCCAGAAGCAACTGTATATTTTGCTGGGAATATGGAAATTTCATTGCTATTACTAGTGCATAGAGAATATCCAATAATACGGAAAAATATAATATTGATCACAGGAGCTTTATAAATCAAATCATTTCTCTTTCTGGTGTGACAAATAACTGTTGCCATCATTATTCTGCAGGCTTTATGAAACCCCATATGTGACAATCCAGCTCGAAGTTGGACTTTGTCAACCCCAATCTGTAAACGAAGCACAAGTTACTATAGACTCTGCTTCTAGCTCAACGGATAAAAAATACGAATACAATCCATTATCTCCTGTACCTTGCATTTGTGCTGCGCCTCTTGAAGTTTGATATAGGCTGAAGAGTCCAAGGATCTCAGACTTCAGCTCCTACAAAAAAGCCTTTGAGATGGACTCAACCTATGTATTGGACCTGAGTGTTTACCAGCTATACATTGAACGGTACACATGGGAGGCTGATCCTAGACTTGAATATGCATTTGAAGCTATTCCCGAATAACACTAATTTATTCACCATGTCGGAAGTTGTGCGGCTCAGGCAATTACTTGCTGGATGGAAGATTACTCTGTTAGACATTTTCGGCCCTTAGGGCATCTCCAGCCACGCCTCCAGGAAGGCCTTCCCAGACGTTTTTTTCGTGCCGGCGCCGAAAAAACGTCCCAGTCGCGCCCCCAGGAGCCCGATTTTCGCCGGCTTGGGTCAGCCGGCGGACCCAGCCCGAAGCCGGCGCGCTGGGGGACGTCGGGCGAACTGTTTTGGCGCGAAAAAGCCGCGGGCCCGCCGCATCAGCGACACGGCTCTCTTCTCAGCCCTTCGTCGTCCTCATCGCCTCGTTTCCCGCGGCGAATCAATGCCAAAGCTGCCGCGTGCTGCCGCGCCGGTCAGCATGCGCCATTGATGCCTCACGGGCGGCGCAGTGAAGACCGGATAACGCGCGTCCCTCGCCCTCCCTCGCCCGCCACGCGTACACACGGCGGCTCGCGCACGGACGGCGCCTCGGCCTATATAAGACACGCCCCGGCGCACTCGGCGACTCGCACTCTCTCGCCGTCGTCGTTCCTCCCTCTCCTCTCTCTCGCCGTCTCCAGTTCATCACACCCATGGCCGAGCGCTTCCCAGGCGACGGCGCGGCGGCGAACGGCTTCGGCCGCCGCCATCTTCACGAGGACAAGGCTCGCCTCCTTTTCGAGGCCGAGTACCCGGTCCCGCCAGACATGCGGGTGTCCGGGGCGTGGAGGATCAGCGCCGGCGGCGTGCCGGTGCCCAGTACCACCGGCGCCGGGCGCGGCGTCTGGAGATCGCCGCATACGCTCGTCCACCGCGTGCGGCGAGGAAGGCCACGCAATACGTCCCGACAGCCCGCCTGGAGCCTTATTTCCGCCGCCGTCACGCCGAGCAGCTCGAGGCCACCAACGGCGTCGTGCCCTCCGGCGAGCTCAACGCGCCGCTGGCGGCGTCGGTGGTGGCGTGCGGCGCCGCGTTGAGGCCATCTCGAATACATCGAGGGCGACAACACGTCGCGCCTCGAGTACCGCTCCCCTTCCTTCTCACGCCGCTGGAAGCTCACAGACCCGAGGCGCATGGAGACCGGAGGTCCTCCTCCTCGTCCGGCGGCTCGCCTGCCTCCGCCCGTCAGCCGGAGCCCTGTGGCATGCCGGTCGGTAGCCGCGCAACCGCAGCTCCGGCGTCGCGCCGGCGCCAACGCCTCTCCACCCACCGCCGCTTGCCCTCGCCGAGCCCAAGCCGGAGCCCGGCCTCCCCGCTGAGTACGAGGAGATAGCCAGCGCGGCTTCTCCGACGAGGACGCCATGCGGTGGCGGCGGGGCGACTACCTCCGCGACGAGATGGTCCGGCGCCGCCACAGAAGAAGATCGCCGCCGCAAGCGTGGGCGCCAGATTTAGCACGGCGTCGTGGTCCTCGACGGCGACGACGACAACGACGCCGGACCGTCAACCCGCCGCGCCAACCGGGGAGGGATGCAGCGAGGGACGGCGGAGGCGTAAGCGGGGCAGCGGCAGCGGCGACGACGATGACGGCACGACGGCAGCGATGACGGCAGCGGCGGTGACTACATCGCAGTTCTCTGACCTCCTCGGCATGTAGAACTGCGTGCAAGCGGCGAAGTCGGGCGGCGAGGGAGACGGCGGGGTAGCCCATGTAGTTTTTTTTTTTTTTGTAAAATATGTTTAAGTTTGAACGAACTTCGGCGATGTTTGCGTTAAATTTGAGTCGTTTTTGCGCCGTGTTGACTTTTTGACTAACCGTGGGCGCGCCCAAGGGCATCACGCCCCCGATCTTGAGGTTTAGCGCCGGTGCTCCCCCAGGGGGCGATTTTTTGCCCCTCCTGAGGGGCCAACGGCTGGAGATGCCCTTACGAGCTTCTCAATTTTACGCTTGGTTCCTATGCAGATGGTATGTAGTATTTACTTTGCACCAAAGGATGCCATTCATAATTCTACCATATTAAATAAATAGTTGAAATGTGTGATCCTTACATATATTTATTTTGCCAAGACAGGTGACGGGATATCAGCAGAGCTTCTGTGGCTGTTTTATATGCTAGTAGAATCATAAATCCATGAATTATTAGTTTGATTCTCCTAGCATATGGAATATGCGCTATATAGTTCATACGAGTTTAGTGTTATTATGTTAAAAATTGATAAACTATTGCACACAACATAATGATTCTTAGTTATTTCTTTGTCTTCTTCCAGCCTGTATGCCATGATTTTTTATTGTGTTTTTTTATAAGGTAATTTTTTGAGGAATTTTATAAGGTAATTTCCTTAACAACATAATTTGAAAGTGCGACTACCCTTGTTCATATCCCTAGAATTTCTCAAAGAGGGGATCCTTCACAAGGGGCTCACAAAGGTAAGGGGGATTGGGGAATTTAGGATCCATACACTAATACTATATATTTCCTAGGGTTCATGGGAACCCAAACTCTCCTAAGAGATGGGAGGAGCCAACCACAGAAATGGAAAATTGCCTAGATCTTTCCAAAGGGCATACTAACTTAAGGAGGAGCCAGAACATACTTTTTCTTACTTTAAAATTCACTACACGCTGTTTCATACTGGTACTTCAATACTCCATCCAGCTTTATCATCCACTTGTTGTTTTGCGGCTTATTTTATTTTATTTTTTCGCAGAATTTCCAAGAGCGGTGTCATCGGGTTTAAAAAAGGGCAAACTAGCTGGGATTTTGGCAGGAACAATTATTGCTGCTATTGTAGTTTCTTTGCTTTCTACATTTGAGAAGACGTTCAAAACATCGAACAGTTTCGAGGCCTTCATGTAAGTCAGTATATTCCTTTAACAAACAGTTTTTATGTGATGCACATAAAAACCTTGCTGTCTGACAAATTAGAAATGCCTTGCTGCTTTATCTGGTAACTAGTAGTAACACATAGGAACCCGTCAAAAAGTAGTAACATATAGGAGCATCATTTTTTAGTCGGAAGCTACTCGATCAGTCTTTCTGTAATACTGGAAACTGGATTTAAACTGTGAATATATTATATCAGCCTCATCCAAATACATTAGATCCGAGTTCTAAAGAGACAACATCTGATATGTTTCAACTCTACAGCAAAGTAAACTTTTAAGTTACAGTAGACATTAAATTCAATCTACAACAACTTAAGTAGATAATTTTGCAGTACTGTTGAGGTTTTCTGTCAAGGTTGATGGTGTGAGATCTTTCACGTTGGAAGAAATGGCTACAGCAACAAATAATTTCAATGATTCAGCTGAAATTGGTCAAGGAGGTTATGGGAAAAATCCATAAAGGAAATCTAGATGATGGAGCAACCGTTGCAATCAAACGAGCACATGAAGATTCTCTGCAAGGCTCAAACGAATTTTGCACAGAAATAGAATTGCTCCGGTTCCGGATGTGGAAGGAACATTGCTAGCTCATATCTCCCCTGTTGTTGAGGGTACTCCAGTAAGTCTTATTACACCTAGCAATGTAGCAAGAACTGCACTCACCACGATCTAGTTTACTGCTGTTCCATGCAACACAATATTGAACTTGTTTTCTTTTGGCAGGGCTATCTTGATCCAGAATACTTTCTAACAAATAAATTGACAGAAAAAAGTGATGTTTATAATCTTGGTGTTGTGCTTCTTGAACTATTAACTGGGATGCAGCCAATCCAGTTTGGTAGAAACATCGTTAGAGAGGTACAGAGATTCCCACCCTGATCGTATTTGAATGTACATGGTATTTACATTTGAGCTGTATGTAGACCACGGACAGGGTACATAATATTACATTTTAGCTTTCGAATCTTTTCTGGCCGTTCAGTAAAGAGTGTCAGCAATTCAGTAGAATTTTATCAGTTAAATGTTTAAACCTGATCCTTATTAATGTAGGTAAAGGCGGAGCAATGTGTGAACTCCGTGGATTTTTATATGATTTCTGACCATATTTCCCGAAGAGCAATGTGTGTGCGATAATCACTGGTTCTTACACGCTTACACTGTAACACCGAGTCTGACAGAAACGAACACCCAGAACAGCTTACATTCTAAAACTGCAAACCGTGAGTGTGCATACAGACACCTCGAAGAATATATATATATAGGCTAAGGGCAAATGATACTATATCAGCTTCTCAAAACTATTTCCACGAGAAAATCAAACGAATTCCACTCGAGCTAAATTACTCTCAGGAGGAGGTCAACAAGACCGTGATAATCAACGCATGCTGCCTTTTTTTACAGGGGTATGTTGTCAAAGTGCGACAAACCAAACCACGTGTCACCCAGACATGTCGAAGCTTTCACCCGTCCGGCACTGGAAGAACTGGTCGATCTCCTGCACACACCAACCAATATCAGATCAAATTCAGTAGGTTTTTCAGTGGAGTTGTAGTGAGATATGGTGTTTGCTCAGCATACTTGGATTCGACATGACGTTCTCATAGAAGGACATCTGGCCCAGACCGCCCGACTATCTCGAGGTGTCGTTGCTGGACCCATACATCGTCGGACCACGGACCTGCCCATGCTCTGCTGCGTCAAAGTGACGGTGCGTCTCCGAGATCCTCTCAGGGTTGTGAGCTCTCACAGCCATGTTCTGCTGCTGTGACCCGTCTGATCTAGGCTTCTTGTCAGTCGGGGACTCCTCATCCCCCTCGGTTTCGGATTCACCGTTATTAGGTAGAGAAGAAACTGCCTGCTTCCGCTTCGACCGTGCACGTCTGTTCTGGAACCAGTTGTAGACGTTGGTCTCCGAGATCTGGCCGTGATGCGAGAGCTCCGCTGTGATGTCTTTTATCTTCTGCTTGCTTGGTGTTCCATTTCCTTGGTCGAAGATGCTCTCGAGGATCTGCAGCTGCATCTCGGTTGGTGTCCATCGCTGCCTCGCGGTGATCTTGTGGCCTCCATTAACCATTAGAGGATCACAGTACAGATTACCAAGCCTCATACCTGAAAAAACTAAAAGATCTTAGTTGACTACAAAGAAAATAAACTAACTGCTACAGTACAATAGACCAAGAGAAAAACTGAGATTGTGCAGAGGCTCAGCAAGCTGTATTTCAGGAGCCTATCTAAAACAACTCTTGCCATAGGTCTGTGTTTCGGGAGTGTGCCATAAAAGCACAATCTTTCAGTGGCACTAGATGAATTATCATAAAAACAAATGCTAGGATGGTTCAAAAAATATTGCAAGGCTTACAAGAAATTCGCAGAAGTTGCTAATTAGAAGAAAAAAAACATGCTTAAGTTTTGAAGGAATCTAGCTAGTTGACTTGAGAGTAAAGTATCAACTAATGTTTCAGTACGAAATGGGCAAGTGTGCAAATCGTGTGTAAGTCGTAAAATTATTGGAATGGCAGAATAAGAATTAGTGTTGGACCCAGTAAAAAGATAATTAGGTAAGTAACATGCTATGAGATTCATGCATGTCAAGCTTACATTCTGCAGAATATCATAAGATTGTGGAACAAATGGTGGAGCACATGGGAACATGGCACAAATCCTAAATGGTCCCACATGACAATCTTGTGTCCCTATTTCATTTATTTTGCAGCATTTAAGGTCCTCTCTGGATCTTATTGTAATGTTCCAACAGTCCCACTAATAAAAGTATAAAACTTTAACACATATTGCCCACGCCCCATGGTGACTGATCATACAGTTTTGTACAGTGTGACATAAACAACAAGGCCGTAGCCATGAATGAATATAACCTAGAGCAAATAAATTCTCCCAATGTATGGTGTGAGCCCAACCTGTTGTCAGCTTCATAATAAGTTACCAAATTCATGATCTGGTACTTTCTTGTACTATTTTCTATGGTATTCAGCTTACTTTCACAGGGAACATGGCAATAACAAATGCAAGGAGCATGGTTTCGCAACAAGCTGTGCGGTAAATTTTGCAGTCATTTCCGTAAGAGAATGCCAGTTAGTAAGACCTCAGAAAACTGAACTGATTTTGCACTGCGATTTAGAAAAATTAAGAGCCCTGCCCTTCCCATGCATGCCCTCTCGACAGCTAGTTATATTTGGCACTTCTGTTCTTTGCTTTTTTCATTCCTCTTTCTTGCAGTTATGTATTTATTGTAGGGTTTTGTAGTTGAGCTTTTGCTCTTGTTGTCTGCGCCACCAATGGAGTGTTGCTTGCAAGTGAGTATAATTTAGGTAAGGGAGTGCTTTCAATGGCCTAATAACACGATCTCTCAAATGTCTCGTTACATTCCTCAAGAGGATGCCAATTCCTATCTTCAGGAGTTATGGGTATGCTAAACAAAAAGGACACATCAACAGGACCCTGCATAATTAATGATAGAAGATGACACACCATGAACCACATCTTACCACCAGTCCCCTGCATTACCATCACAATTATCAACCAATCTAAAACAACACCAGATAATCTCAAAGGATGGTACATGGCCACAACTAAGCATCTACTAGCATGAACGGAGTCAAATCGTACTTTCATCACCAGTGAAAAACAACGGACTGACCAGCAATAGCAAGAGAGAGCACTTTACGCAGAACGAGTAAACCGAGCCGTCAAGCGTGTGTAGTTAGTGTACGGGTGTGCATACCTGCAATGGAGTCCTGGTGCACGGTGAGGGCGTGGTGCATCTCGACGAGCTGCTCGCATATTGTGGCGTAGATGGAGATCTGCTTCCGGAGCACCTCCATCTGCTCGTCCGTCATCACCTTGACGCAATGGCGGAGCCAGGATTGGCTGATGCCCCGGGCGAGAAACTAAGGGGGAAAAAATCCAGTTTCAAGGCAACAAAAGTCAAGCTATGTTGCATAATTCATAAGAAATCGTAACAAAAATGGTAGTTGAATCAGAATACGCTGGTAATGGTGAAGGAGTGCGAAAAACTCAACTTTGTTTGTTTTGCAATGTAACGGTATACAAGTACAGTGCAATGTTCGGTTTAGAACAAAGTTAGGAAAATTCTTTTCTGAACAGCAACTCTGCATTACCTTGAAAATTCGAAGTAATGGATCCAAATCCAAAACAAATGGATGAAAAAGAACAAAATTGCACATGTAACTTGCCAGGCATCCAGGATCTGCACCTAAATGCGAGCGACTCACTCGACCCAGTAATGGTTTTCGATTCAGCTGGGGAGTGGGCGGTATCGACCATGAGCTGTGATGTAAACGGATTACATGGGACCTTATTACAGGCCATGTGAAACAAACACATGTAAATCAGCTTTCAAGTTACGGTGCAATCAGTTAACGGGCTGAAAATCTTGAACCAAACATATCCATAGAATTGAAGATCATGTTTCAATCCAGGCAAATGGCTATATGTTTGAGGCCAGCAGCAACAGAAAAGAGATAAATGCATTTCTTTGTATTTCAGCATTTGATAAACACACCAATTTTTGTTGTAATGCAAATATAAAGGCAATCACCCACACTGATCAGACCCCACAACACATACAAAATATAGCAGCAACAAGGGGGCAACCGTCAGTACTAGATACTTTGCAAAATCAGGACATCCAGATCAAAAGTTATACTACTGCTCATGCTCGGAGGTACCTCTACTACAGAAAGATCAACGCACATCCAGGCCAAAGCACAACCACGCTACCAGCATTCAGCAGCACCTCATGTCAAATCTGAAAATTTTGCGAAGAATGGGAGAAGATCGTCACCTTACCAGACGAGATCATGGCCACGGCCTGGGAGGTGGGGAGAGGTAACGGGGGGGCCTTCCGCCGGAGTGGGGCCTCGCCCGGAGTAGGCAGTCGGCCGCCGGAGTGGGGCGTCAGCTGCTGCTGGAGACAGGGAGCGGACGGCGCGAGAGGGAGGAGCAGGGCGGGAGATGGGGACTACCCACCGGCCATGCAGATTCGCCGGAGAGAGCCGCGGCGAGGAGCAGCGCAGAAGGGGACCGGCGGCGGCGGCGGCTGGCGGCGGAGGAACCCTAGCGCTTGATATCGCGGGAGCGTGGGGAAAGAGAACGAGTGCTGCGAGCGGGCAGTGTGGTGAACACTAAAATCAAAAGAAAATAAAAAAAATACTGTTCACGCGAGCTCACATGAGCTCGGGATCAGAACAGCCGTGTCCCCCTTCCCTAGTTTATTCTCATTGCAAAGGAAGAGGATGGTGGAAATAAGTTAAGCCATGTGCCCAAAACAAGTTTTTCGGGCTTCTGACTTATTTTTACAACTAGCACAAATGCCCGTGCGTTGCAACGGGAGAAACAAACTCTTACACACCATTGGCAAATTATTTGTGTTCTCACTTCTTCTCTTTGTCATCATTGTCGATGACAGTTACTTGCCCACGTATTACAACAAAATAGTCTCAAGGCGGTGATCTTGGTCATCACACTCACCATGCCAATTTCGCGAGCCCCCACCTGTACCAGCTTGTTATTCCTCGTGCGTTGCAACCGTCGCGTACATATTCATCTGGTTTAAAACTTATCATGTCATAACATATCAGGCAATCCATTTTCTTATTAAGCGCGCACAATAATTATTAATGCAAATTAAATTAAGGTGTGAGGCCATCAACTTATTGACTCAACATAAACCAAATACACTTCACTGTCGCCACCGTCCACCTACTTCATCTCTAATATGAACTTGGGTATCTTTTCTAGAGCAACCATTAGAAGTAGCTGTTTGTTGCAATAATTTGCAAACAATTACACTTGACACTATGGTGGAACATATACGATGGGTTCCAAAACCTCACGTTTCCTTGGAAGGTTTTCTACAAACGGAATCAACCGCTGGAATGTTGAGTCCCAATCCTTTTTTATTTAAATTTTAGCACATATGCTCGTGTGTTGCAACGGAAGAGATTTTTTTTGCGAGAAGCATCAGGAGAGATAATTGATGTGTCCATCAAAACGGTCTCCACACAATAGTAGGCCGATAGAGCGGAGAGCTATGGTGTTCTCACGGGTCATGTTTGGCCCACGAGATCTTTATAGTAGTGGGATTGGTGGGAGTGGCGGCCACTACCCAATTCGTGCATTTTTCCCTTTAGGTCCGCCTCCTTGTCGAGGTTTTGTGGTGACCTCCTGATTTTTTTAAAACATGTGAACATTTTTTTTTCGAAAAACCGTTAATTTCTAGAAAAAGGAAAACACAACTTGAAATAGGAAGATTTTCTTAAATTCACAAACACTTTTTGAAAACAGGACCATTTTTAAGGTGGAGAAACGAACATTTTTCGATTTTGTGAACAATTTTTTAAAATGGAACTTGTTTTGAACATTCAATAAATTTTCAAAATTTTCTTTTTAATCACGAATATTATTTTGAATTTAAGAACATTTTTATAAAATGAATATTTTTCGAATTTTTATTATTTTTTAAATGAAATTTATTTTAGATATATAGAAAACTATCGTTTTTATAAATGCGAACATTTTTTAAATTTTGAAACAAATTTTGAACGAAAATAAAATTTTAAATTTCCAATTGTTTTTTTAAGTGGGAACAAATTTTGAAATTCTAAGATTTAACAAAAAATAGTACAAAATACGAAATTCTGGAAAATTTAAAAAATTAATGTATGGGAAAAGGAAAAAATAAATTGAAAGGGTAAAAATAAAAATAGAAAAAGAACACAGAAAAAATAGAAATGGGCCGGCCCAACATTGGGCGACCGATGGGAAGCTCCTACTATATGCCGCACTGTGCGACAAATAAGGTTTTCCTGCTGCGTGCGCAGGATATAAATGGGTGGCTTTTCTGGGCCTAAGTGCGTGCGGCCCACGTATGAAATTCTGGACAAAACTTTTTATTCTTTAGCAGATGGACCACGAAAATTTAGTACCACCTTGGATATAAGAAAAATATTTTCAATGGTGAACGGATGAAAAAATTGGAGAAACGTACCTTGCTTTATTAGTAGGTATAGATATAGATATAGATTTATTAGTAGGTATAGATAAGCTCTCGGAAGCCTTAAAGAACTAGGCCTAAGAGGCCTCATTTTTTAGCATTAACAACATGAATATTGGGATTTGAGAATTGAGAGAGTTTGAGATGTGGGCTATCTTCGTTGTTGCTGCTGAGCGGAATACCGAAGGGCGCGTGCCGCCGTGGTACTCCTCCTTAAGACCTAACTGGAGGAACGTTGAAAGAGATCGATGCCTCGCCAAGGCAATTGCTTGGGGGAAGCAACGAAGAAGGAACCGGAAGGGGAAGATTACCGGCCTGGTGGGTAGAGCGAATGTCGAATGCCCGAACGGGACGGCCGGCCGAGGCATGGCGTGGGCGGCGGCCGCCCGGCAGCGGCGACACTTAGGGTTTCCTTTCTTTCACGTCGTGACAGTAGCTTTTTGAAACCTCACCGACTTTATTTATTCAAAGTAATGTTCATAGGTACAAGGCTTGGGTCATGAGGATTGCCCAATCAAACATGTCTACCGGTACCTAATTTACAAGCAAATTTGGCGAGGTTGTGAGCCTCAAAATTAAAGTTCCTGCGCTCATGCAGGAATGTACAAGAGGAAAATATAGAGCTACCAGCTATAATTTCATGTGTAATTGCTGCATTCAGACCACATGTCCCGTGGTTGATGTCATTAACTACTCCTTGACAATCAGAGGCCACCACGACGTCCTGAACTGCAAGATCTTCCGCCAATGCTAGAGCTTCTCTGCACGCGTAAGTTTCCAGAATCATCGGGTCGGATATCCCCTGGTAGACCACCGCCGAGGAGCCAAGATATATGCCGTTGTGGTCGCGACACAGAGCTGCAACAGCCCCGCCTCTCCTGTTTCTTGCCACCACTCCATCTGCATTCACCTTGACCGCACCCGCTGCCGGAGCAAGCCATCGTTGAGTTTGATGGTTGGGAGCGCCCGCTCCAGCCGGGGACACTACCCTTGTTGGGAGTTGCTCCAGTTCTGCAATGAATGCGTTCACAAAAGATATAATGTATCGAGGGCTCTGGAAGATTGATTCGTATATTGCTTTCCGCCTCGCATACCACAACACCCATAAGGTTACCGCCATCTTTGTGAACTTTGAGCAATCGAAAGATCCATACAGTTCAAACATCCAATTCCTAGCACTGGGATCATTAAGTTGTACCATCTTTGAGACTGTTTCCTCATCTGATAAGGCCTATACACATCTAGCCAAGGTGCATGACACTAAAGCATGTCTCCATGAGTCCCGGCAGCCACACAATGGGCATACATCCTACTACGCCATGTTTCTGTGATGCAATACGTCGGTTGTTGGCAGAGAATGACGCCCCAACCGCCATAAGAAATTTTTTATCTTAGAAGGAATCGACATCTTCCACAAAGCAGTCCAAGCCTTCTCATCTTCTCCTGAAGATGTTCCACTTCTGCCCTCTAACCATTCTTCCCGCTGCATCTTTGTACTAACTAGAAATATTTATGCAGAACTCACTGTGAATCTTCCTTTCTTATCAGGATACCAAGCCCAAAAATCATCGATATTCCGTGTACAAACATGGATTTTTAGAATAGCATCTGCATCAAACTTGATGAAGACCGAGCGGACTAACTCTCCATTCCATGCCCCCGTCGCTGGTGACAGCAATTCTGCCACTTTGGTCGGAGGGTTTTGTACGAGCGAAGTGATCGGCCTCGGTGAAGTTTCTTTAGGGATCCAGTTGTCCACCCAAATGTCCGTATTTTGACCATTCCCAATCCGCTTGATAATCCCTTGCTTTAATACATCCCTCCCCTTGAGTATGGCACGCCAAATCTGGGATGGCCGGGATCCCAGTTCGGTCTCTAGTAGGGTTGTCTCTGGGAAGTAACTAGCTTTGAGAATTTTGGCACTCAAAGATGAGGGCTCAATAAAGATTCTCCATGCTTGTCTTGCCAATAAAGCTAGGTTGAAGAGCTCAAGATCTCTGAAACCGAGTCCTCCCAGGTGCTTTGGTCTTGTCATCACGTCCCATGAAACCCAAGCCGGCTTTCTCTCTCCTTGCTTGCACCCCCACCAGAACTTCCTGATAATCGATTTTATATGATCACATAGTCCTCTCGGAAGCTTAAAGCAAGACATAGAGTATACCGGTATTGCTTGGGCAACCGATTTAATTAGGACCTCCTTTCCGCCTTCCGACAGACATTTGCTCATCCAACCTTTAACTTTATCCCATACCCGATCACTCAAATACTTGAAGGTTCCATTCTTCGAAAACCCCATGTCAGTGGGCATCCCCAAGTACCTGTCACTGAGAGATTCATTGGGGACATGGAGAAACCCCTTCACTGCATCTCGGGCAATACTCGGGGTACCTTTGCTAAATAAAATTGAAAATTTGTCTTGGTTTATTCTCTGCCCAGAAGCCATGCAATATGAATCCAATAGGTTTGATACCTCCTCCGCTCCATTAATACTTGCCCTGAAAAACAGCAGGCTTTCATCCGCGAATAAAAGATGGTTCACTGGCAGAGCCGATGGTGCCACCTTAATGCCGTTGAGCTGGATGACTGATTTTGTGATTTCAAAAGGCACAAAAGACCCTTTGCTGCCAACAAGAAAAGATATGGAGAGATGGATCTCCCTGTCGAATGCCATGCGTAGGTTTAAATTCCTCGGACTTTCCTCCATTAAACATAACCGAGAACGAAACTAAGCTCACCATATTCATGATGACTGTGATCCATCATGAGCAAAGCCTAACTTCTCCATGATGGACCGGAGGTAGTTCCACTCCACCCTGTCATATGCCTTCATCATGTCAAGCTTGAGTGCACAAAAATGTTATTTTTTGATTGGTTCCTCTTCATAAAATGCAAGCACTCATAAGCACAGATGATATTGTCTGTGATAAGCCGTCAGCGACAATAGCTGCCCGCGTCTGTTCTTTTCTCGATCAATAGCAGTCCTTTGTTCGGTACTAGTAATGGGTTGTGATCCGAGGCCTGGCAAGAGGTTAAGTGTGGGTTGCGCCCAGGCCGAATTGTTCTTTTTCCCATCCTGGATCACAAGAGAATACATCTGGATCGATAGAAATTGCCCTCTCCGCGGATCAACATCTAATATGTTCTTCAACATGGAAGGAGCTCCTCGCACTTCATCGTCCCTACGGACCTTGTTGCGCTTGGAATATACGTGTTATCAACACTCTCATCATACCAAGGAGATAGGGTCAAAATAAATAAACAGAGTTCAATATCTACGACATGATAATTAATCCTTCCGAAATAGCTCCCCGTATTTCATCTTCCATGGCCCCGTTTCTTGTGTTCAAACACATGCAAATTAATCCTTCAGAATTGCATTATAATCACTCGTACGATGCTGCACACACTATCCATCGGAGGGCAAATCCTGACTCTCAAGATGGAACTAGGAAAAAATTACTCATGGCCCTGTTAGGTTCAGTACTAGCTATATCATTACCCAACTTCTGTATGGATAGACAAATATGCTTAAGGTTGGCAACTCTGAATCATGTGCATTTTCTGTCTAGATAGACAAATATGTCCATGAACTAATTAGTACTTCTCCTGTCCGGAATTACTTGTAGCGGAAATGAATCTATCTAGACATATTTTTAATTCTAGATATATATATTAATTAATAAAGCGGCCGTATGCATCGTCCAGATGCAGAGGCCGGGGGTCATCCTCCTTTTCTAAAAAATAAAAAAATACATTTATATGCCAAGTAATTCGGGATGGGGGGAGTATATAATAATTTTTATGTTGTGTAGATATGGGACCACAAAAGTGGAAGAGGCAGCTAGAAACACAACCCCGAGCAGGTATTGTTCAATTACCGGTCATACTTCCAATTCAAGTTTATGTCTCACAAGAAATTATTTCTTTGTTTTTCCAGGTCTTGGGTAGCCAATCAAGTCATGTATCTTCTCCATTAGGAATTACTTGTCACACAAATTAATAGAAATGGATTTTTTTAAAACTAAATTACATCTAGATACATCCATTTCTACGACAGTAATTCTAGACGGCTGGAGTATAAGATAAACATTTTAAATAACTCTACATAAACTTTTGTTTGTCAGGATTGCTCTACAGAACAGTTACCTTGCAATGTAATACTTTATCTTACCATTCCTTTCACTGTTAGATGCACAATTGTTTTATGCTCAAATAAAGATGCATATTGTGTATGAAACTATGAATATTGATTAGTTGCTGGCTATTCCTTTTGATATGATAATGTATAACTGTGGTTTACTTTTGCAGTTAAGTTTGGTGTTGGCCACTAAATTTACTCTAAAGCTCTTTCACCAATTTGTGATTCCCTGTGATTGAAAAGCAGAGAAGAGTGGATAGCTCGCATGCTTCAAGATTTAGTTTGCAAAACGATTTTATATTATGGAACGAAGGGAGTAGTACATAGCTACTAGTAATAGCTTGCATACGTATATACTCCTGAGAGCAGTTAGCTACTACTCCCTCCGTTTCTGAATACTATGAGTCTTTTTAGATATTTTAACACAGATTAGTATGGATGTATATAGACATATTTAAGAGTGTAAATTCACTCGTTTTGCTTCGCAGATAGTTTATACTGGAATCTCTAAAAGGAGTAAGTACAAATGTAGATGAAGCACTGAATCATCAGTCCTTTGCCTGTTGAGTTTGCATCGACCACGCATCTTCGGCCACCGGCTGCACGCACTGGCACTGCAGTTCCATCATCTCCCACGGAGCGGGTCGGCCAGAACCTTGGCCTGACCTTGGGTGCACCGGAGGCGGCGACGCCGCGACGGCTCCCGTCTTGCCGCCGGCCAAGGCCACAACACGCACGGTTATCACTACCCACCCGAATGCCCAGCCTGACTCCTCTCACTTCTCCAACTCCCGCCCCCCTTCCCCTTCTTCTTCCGCCATGCCATCTATCTGCCCGCGGAGGACTCTTCTTCACCGACTCGTGTTTCCATGAATCCGGCTCCGACTACGACCTGATTCTCCTCCTTATTCTCCCCCATCTATATAATCAAAATAGATATCCTGTGTCTGCGTGAGATCCAGACCCACCATCACCATGTCGCTCAAAGGCTACCACGAAGCCTCACTGCATCCGCCGGCTGCGTACGATGCGGCTGCTGCTGCTGCGGCGGCGACTGCGTGGGACTGGGGGGAAGCCCTCCTCGACAGATCCGCCTACATGGTCGACAAGAAAAACCATACTTCCGCCTGCTGTCGATTCAGGAGGAACCTGCGCGACAGGGAGGTGGAGGTGGAGATGCAGGTCAGCCTGTTCTTGGCGCCGCCGCCTCGCGTCTCCTACTTCTGCTGCTCCGCCAGCTGCACCGACGACGACCACGGGGAACAAGAAGACACCCCCCGCTTGTTCGTCCGCGAGCCTTGGGTGATCGCCACGGAGGGTGACCTTGCCCTCTGCCACGGGCACAACCCTGCCTTCTATTGCGAAAGCAGCAACTACGACTACTTCGTCTACGAGGCACCAGCCTCGCCGGCGGGGATGCCGAAACTCACCCGGCTCCCGCAACTCCAACCCGAGATGTTGCCAGCCATGGGAACTCACTGCTTCTCTACCGGCGATATTGGTGTCGTGCGTTACCGCAGCCCCAAGGATGATGATGCCTACAGGATCGTGGCGTTCGCCTACGACTATTTCCACCCCAGCCATTCCGGATACTACCTGTGCACCTACGACTCCAAGGACCGTCTTTGGATCCGCAAGCCCGCTGCCTTTCCACAGCCGCCACCGCCTGACGACTTTGTGCCCGGCAAGGTCATCACCATCGGCGGCATCATGGGCTGGGTCGACCTCTGGTTTGGCATGGTCCTCTGCGACGTGCTCGCTGCCGCCGCGGACGACACCCTCTGCACCCCGCTCCACTATCTCGCCCTTCCAGAGCCGAGGCAGCCGGAAAATCGCCTCCCTCTTGCCACAGACATTGCATACTTCTTTCGGGATATAGCCCTAGCCAATGACTCCGGCATCATCAGGTTCGTCGACCTTCAGGTCCACGCCGAACCCTACCCACGCTCACAGACGCCTAGTGGTTGGACGGTGGTCACGTGGACCTTGGAGGGGCTCAATGACGGTCTGGACACCCTGTTTTTCCGGCAGGAGCACGAGATCCATTCTCGAGATATCCTCGGCTACAACCTGCCCCAGTCTCTCTTTGTTTCCAACCCCATCCTCAGCTCCCACAGTGATGGCGTGCTGTACCTCTTGACGAATGCCAGCAGCGAAGACACCAGGACGTCGCAGGTGATTGCTCTTGACCTCAACCAGAAACAGCTGTTGGACGTGCAGGATTTCGACAAGCAAAGACCCAACCCCTACATGGGCACTACCATCTCCAGCTATCTCATGCCCACTACAGGCGAGGATGCAATGGACTTCTCACGGTAGGTGGTTTGTTTTGGTATGAGTGCATCTTCGAGCTTTGAGATGACCCTATATAAGGCTACCATTATGGATTATTTGCTCTCACAAGTTTCAAACCATGCCATCCCACCATCGTAGGAAGTAGTATGAATCAGAATTTTATTATTAAGGTTATATGATGGAGGTTAATTCAGGAGATGGTTATTAATATTTTGATCTCCCTTCAGGTGCTGGTTATTTTGCTTACTATTATTATTGTCTTCTAGCTAGCTAGTACAAAGATGATGTCCATGCATGGTTTGTAATCTCCTCCCTAGTTGTGTTGTTGACTTCGTATTTTTTGGGGGAACACACATGAGCTTTGCGTGTTGATTCATTAAGATTCGTGAGAAAAAATAAACACAATACAAGGAAGAGTATGGCAGCAAGCAAAGCTTCGCTACCATCCACCACACCAATGTTAACAAACCTTCACTCTCGCCCACCCTATTTCTACCTCTACTCCTCTGCTCCCAAGATAGCTTCCACGTTCACCATTGCTCCAGTATTTTGGCGACCACCAGGCTTTCCAATGATGCTTTTTTGCCGAATGTCCGGCTGTTGCGCTCTTTCCAGATGGAGAACATCACATGGTTTAGAAGTGCGTTCACTTTCTTCCTCTGCTTGCACGGCGTTGAATTGTGCACTGTATCCCACCATTCTACAATGGTTGAGTCTCCTTGCGACATAGGAAAGGATAGGTCGAGCTCCGGGGCAACAGAATGCCACACCGTTGGAGTAGGGGCACTGAATGAGCAGGTGGTTGATGGACTCGTCGTGCTGCGTGCAGAGGGTGCACATCATCTGGTGAGGGTGGCCTCTAGATGGCAAACGGTCTGCCGTCCATCACCTGTTATGAAGAACCAACTATCCAAAGAAATTTACCCGAACCGAAGCCTTTGAATGCCACAACTGCCTGGCTCCAGGAAGACTTGTTTTCCCCTCGAAGAAGGCTCTGTAGGCCGAGGCTGCAGAGTAGGCACCCGAGCTCATCCAAATCCATCTGAATATGTCCGGGGAGTTGGACAAGCTTACCCGGATCCGCTCCATGCGCGCCCATAATAAGATGCAAAATTTGTAGATCATAACTAGCGTGAAAACTCCTCCGAAGTGCCTTGTCCATACATTCCTGTTGAGTGCATCACGAACAGAGAAACCCAGGTTGCTCGCTGGAGTAGAGGCGAAGCGGTCTGGCACAAGGTCCTTTGGTGCGCAACCCTCCTCCAACCAACGGTCAGTCCAAAAAGAGGCCGTCCAGCCATCTCCAGTCGTGCACAGAGCGGAGGCATGGAATAGGTTGTCTGCCAGTGGAGAGATCGAGCCAGGCAGTCCATGCCATGGATGAAGATTGTCCACCCTGGCCATCCAAAGCCATCGCACTTGTAGAGCGACATTGAGTTGTCGCAAGTTGTGAATCCCTAGTCCACCGAGCTCTATTGGTCTGCAAACCATGTCCCATGCCACCTTACAATGCCCTCCTCTAGCTTCCTCCATGCCCCGCCATAAGAAATCACAACAAATCTTGTCTATGCTTTCGATGACCCATGGGGGCAGATCAACAGATAGCATGTGGTATACGGGACACTGCTTTGATCATGATCAGCGTTTTGGGTACCGAGCGAAATTTCGCGATCTCGCGCGGTTACCGCGTTTACCGTTCCCCCTCGAGAAACAGTCGTACCGAGCAAAATATCTCGAACATTTTGAAAATATTGAATTCAAACACTCACTGTTTATTTAAATAGGCACCATCTCTCCTTTTACAACAGGACAGGCAGTGGCCTGGTGGCAAAGGCTTCTTTACCAGCTAGTCGCGGGTTCGATTCTTCCCTCACGCATTTTTTTTCTTTTTTACGAAGCAAAAGTTCAAAAATGCTGCAGCATCAAGGGTCGAACTCGCCGCGTAGGAGCAAGCGGAAGCTGCGGTCCGCTAGCCAATACGCCAGGGTATTGTTACTGAAACTTTAGAGTAAAATATTTATCTATATCGACGTCAAAAATATTTGAATTTAAATTTCACTTGTAAATTTCGTCCGATTTTTTTTCGGAATTTCGCGGTTACCGTGGTAACCGCAAATTCCGGTGACCCTCGAGAAAAATGGTCTGCTTGGGATCCAAAACCTTGATCATGATGACCCCCCCTCCCTCAAAGAGGGGGCCACACTTCCAAGTCAGCAAGTGATTCGCCACACAAACCACCAGCCTTTGAAGATCCTCCTTGAGCAGTGCACCCGTCCGAAGGGGGAGTGCAAGATATGTGCACTTGTATATATTATTAAGGTTATTATGAATGTCTCGGCTGCGTTTTGACCTTACTTATTATGTTAACTAGTAGTAGTGGTTGGGGCACTTGTATATGTGGCTCGATAGTGATCACAACATCGTGCAAAGTGTCATCTTGTCAACACGAAGATCTGATTACATTACTAAAAAGTCATTCACGCATCATACATACTGGTCACTTGCAAGCAACTTCGAAATGGGTATTCTTCAATTCTATGTATATAAGCAGTGGCACAAGTTTTTGGTTGTCTCCACCTGGGGCAAATTAATTTCTCTGTCTTACTCGATTAATTGGTGAATGGGGTCATCATTTTGAGGGCTCGAGCCATTCACACACACATATGTGATGTCGATGTTTCGTTCTTATACCAAAGGTCTCTGATGAAACCTCAACGATGATCTGCTTGTTTTTGGGGGAGACGACGAGCACAAGATGCACGGGCTCTCCTAGGAGGGAGATCATACTGAAACTAAAGAGGGATGTGGAGATTTGGGTTTGAGGAGGGACCTTTACGCCTCCAATATTACCAAAATTCTTGCATGCAGAGGCTTGGCGAATTCTACAAACACCTAAATTCCTATGTGCTAAAAAAGCTCCATTATATAGGCGATGGATGTCAATATTTATAGCATATTTTCTCTTCATCAAATGAATTAACATAAATACCTGATGCACCTTCATATATACTAAAACAAAACAGAAGAGATGCAGTGCATAATAACTTTACTATACAATAATAAAATGGCAATAGTTTCTGCCATTCATCAATATGATCTAAACTATGTAATAAAGAGTAAAAGGAAAAACAACAACTTCATACTCTACATTATAAGTTACACCCCACTCCAGCACTCCTTTCTTCTTTTCTTCGCTCAAGGTTAGTCGAACCTTGCTACTTCCCCTGGTATCGGGCGAGTTCGTTCCTCTCGAACCTTCCCTCGTCGAAGAAGGTCGCATGCACTATGCGTCCGCCAAAATAGTGACCTTCCAGTTGGATCAAAGCCTTGGTCAACTATTCTGTCCTCTCAAACATCACAAAATTATTGTGGCAAACAATACCCGTCCTTTAACGTTTTCCCACCTAATAATATCTCCACTCTATTTGGTAACTGGTTAGGTGGGCTCGAGCCTATTATAGCACACAAATTCATGCGGGAGTTTGTGCGTTACTTTGAGCTATTTGAAAATCTCAGAATGGTGTTGTATTTAACAAGACAACTATCACAAACTTTTTGCATGTTATATACTAGACATTTGGATAGATCCGTACGTGGTCGTTACTACACCCTATGGAAGCGAGGGAGGTTATGGCCTTTTAGTGCAACCAATGAGAGACTATAGCACGGGCTACATACAACCGGTTTGGATGTCACTCCAACAATAGGATAGGTGTTTACAGAAGCGAGGGAGGTTATGGCCTTTGAGTGCAACCAATGGGAGACTATAGCATGGGCTACATACAACCGGTTTGGATGTTAGTCCAACAATAGGATAGGTGTTTAGGCAGTGCATCCTATTTTCCCCTGTTGTAGTTATTTGGTTTTTTATTTGCTTTTGTTTTCGTACTTTGATACTCTGTTCATTTAAATAAATGGTCGTGTGCATGGCTTGATGAAGGCCAGGGGTATTCCTCCTTTCCGAAAAAGATATGTAGGCCTCATTCCCACATCATCTCAACAAGACATTTAATTAAATGTTATGTTTCAATGCACACATTCCAATAGAATTCCAAATATGAATATGTGAAAATCAAATTCAAATCACACAAGTTCACAAGTCGTACTGAAAGCAATAGTGCAGTTCATATGGTAGAAATAACATAAAGCAAAGTTCATCTAAAAGAAACCAGAGGCAACATTGAGAATAGATCAAGCACCCGCATTGCTACTTCCAGTTCCCAAGTACATTTGATCTTGGCAAGGTTGATGACTATTTTGGCACTCCTAAGATCTCACAACGAGCTTGCTCCCAATATTGTTTTGACGTCTCATCCTGTATGGAAGCACCCATGAGCATGAGCGCTTGCTCTCGCTCCTTAATCTTCTTCGTCTCTACCATGGAGGTGATCATCAATCTTTCCTCCCCGAGGGCAATTTTCTTCTCCTCGGTCCGGACAATAGGATCTGAGAAATAACACCAAGGGGGCAGAAGATTCTTATGGGATGTTGCACTACCATGGTTGGGAAGGGGTGGAGTCCCCAATAGAAAAGGATGATTGGTCTGTGAGTTTGAAAAATCCTCGTACCTGTTTTCATATGGCAATTGATCTCCAACATTAGCTACAGGAACAAAGTGACTAAGAACATGTGGAGTCTTGTATCCAAAATGGTATTGGCTTGTGCTGGAATGATATGTTGAATCTTGAGTTGTATTGGTCAAATTTATCGCAAAATTAGGGAAATCTTGAGCTTGTAAAGAGAAACAATAATGTTCTTGTGGTAAGGAAACATTTGCCCTAAGATATTCATCGGTGGAAGTTAATTACCTGTGTGTTTCGCGGCAGTTTCAGCAAATGATTCACCTCTAGTCTTGCAAACTACAAGATCGTTACCCATCAAACGAATTGTTTGTCGTGCAGAAGGACTACCCTCTTGCAAGTTCAACTCAGAACCACCATGATTCAGATTGGTGGAGAAGCACCTCGTATTCATAGTATCTTTTACTGAAACATTACTGCAACCATGATGAATCTCACTGGGTTCCCTTGAACTCAATGGAGGACCAACCGCATCTATGTTAGGAACTTTGATTGCCTCATCACGCAAACATGTGCCTACGGAACTTGAATTCGTTGCATTTTCTAAGTCAGTAGCGGGTGGTTGGCTCCTGTTTTCTCTGCATCAAGGATACCGTGATTTTGTTTTTCATTTGTTACAAAAATTATAATTTAAAGTTTCATCACATGTATGCTTAATATTGGGATCTCTAAATTTGAAGCATACCTGCAGTCAAAACCAGTCCATTCTGGTAATGCAATATTTAGATCAATCATAGCAGACATCTCTTTGTTAGTAGGCTCGATAGAGTACTCATGATCGCTATGCTTATTTGCTTCTGTAGTCTTAGTGAAGGCTTCACTAGGCATATTAGAACTACTTCTATTGTCCATCATGCATTTGTCTTCTTCTATAGATGAAGATGATGAAGAAGCCATAGCATCCAAGAGGAGCTTACGGAGAGTTCCTTGTTTGGGCAGCTCGTGTCTTTGCATCTTACTGCCAAGTGCAACATCTCTTTTTGAGAATTTGACACGCTTTACTGAGTTGCGGCAATGTTCTATTACTTCCTTGCCTTCTAAATTGACATGCTTCTCCTTGGCCAATTTCATAGATGTGTGCTTCATGTACTTTAGAATGCCCTGACGAGGGGGAGATTTTCCCAGATCTCTTGGTTTTCCAACTTTGTTAGGTTTATCATTGTTAATAAAAATTTGTGTATCCACCTTCTTCTTCTTCTTAGTATTATTCATCTTCCCATGCTTCCTTCTCTCAAATATAGTTTCTCTCTCTTTTCTCCGATGTTGTAAAGACTCGGTTTTCTCTAATCGGTGAGTATGTAGTTCATCAAGCAAATTTAGATTTTCAAGTGCTTCCTACAAAATTGAGCAAAATTATTAGATACATATATAAGTGCGAGTACAAAAATGAAATGTAAAAATGAACAACAAACACCACATTTTCCACATGTATACCATTTTCAAATAAATCATCATGAAGGAATGGAAAGTTCTATAATATATACTTTTTCTTATTTTTGAAACAAAGCATCGTATTCCCGTTTTTTTCCAACACTTGATCAGGAACCGGGCGCAGAAATTCCTTGAAGAGAAGGGGATGCCTATAAATGCATAAATAAAGGCATATGTTAAAAAGTTTAACTACTAATAGATTCGATAGAGGAAGGCCAAGAACGGGCTGAGCTACTACCTGAAACAGAAGAGGAAGACTAGAGCAGAGGATCCTAATTCCAATCCAAATAATTGACGAGGGAGTCTAATTATTTTTTCCGTTCTTGATTGTTACAATTCCACTTTCTTCATTTACCTTTTGCTTGGAAAGTGTGATAGTTATGACACTTGGAGTGTGTGTAGCGATAAATGTTTGATTCAAAATGATCATTATCTAGATAGTCAAATGAGACATAGTTATTGCAAGGCTTCTATGTAACTTTTAGTTGGACTTGGAGTGGAGATCAAAATCACAAATATTAAGTTGCTTCTTGATGAGATTTCCCAACAAGGAAAAATTAGTTGAACTGACTAAATCTGGAAAATTATCTTTGTTGGGCACTATACATTGATATATGTGTCGAGCTAGACTAGAGAGTGTCTAGCTAACAACAAACTTCATACATCTTGGCAAAACTGAGTAGAATGCCAGGTTCCCTGAGACACTTCATGTGCCTATGTGAAGTGTGATAATCCCTTGGTCCAGTATTAGAGATTGACATGGATCATATTGAAAATGAAAGTGTTATTAGGTTACTAATGAGATTTAGAGATATTCAAAATATTCATGGATTTATTGAGATCACTACCAAATAGTCGCTCTTGTATGACATTGGATTTGAAGTGGAGTCAGTGGTGGAGCAATGATGGTACATGGGAATAGATGATATGAAGAGGCAAGTGTGAAATATCTTAATGTGGAAAATGTGGTAGTTGTTAAACATGACGATGGAGCAGAAAACGGGGGAATTAGTGATGTTTTGCAAACATGGCTTCCGTTAGAGCACGTTCTTGAAATGGTATGAAGATGTGCTAAAAGATGGACACACAACTAATATTGTTAGTATTTCCTCCAATAACACACCTGATGACATGGAGAGTTCTAGTACGAATGTAAATGAATACCTTTAGCCTAAATTGTGGCAAGCTAAGTAAGTGTTGCTAGACATGCATCACAACCTGCTTCTGAGGAAAAAAGTCCCACCAAACGGAAGCAATGAAGAAATTCATAGAGTTGTAAGTTTAGGGACAACGTGAGTTGTTACAGCAAGCTCCAAGTAGCTCTATTGAATGGATTAATTAATGTTGAATGGTCTGGTAGTGAGACTAAACCAATGAAAAATGATGATGAAACAAAGATGATTTAGTTGATGATTGCAGTGGGAAAATTGATTCGGATTACCATGAGTCTGTTGATTCCTCTGCTACAAAATTCAAAACAATAGCTACATGGAGAATTAATGTTGGGAATATGTGCAGATGAGAACCTTAGAATGTGTGTCAGAATCAAGGTTTAAGAAGATACTCGAGTTGATATTGTTCCTGATATGAGAAATTATTTTAATGCAAATTTAGACCATCTTGCATCCCATGTTGGGATCACTCTTGGATACTCCTTAAAAATTGTAGAACACAATATTAGCTTATCAACTCATTCAAGGAAACTAGATTTGATCTGATGATGCAAGTAAATAAACCTTGTATTGTACCTTCTCACGAAGTGCAAAGTCCTTAAATTAATACTGGAGAAAATGGTTTTGTTGAATTACTTCCTAATGGAGAGAATAGTGACATGGGTAGAAAAGAAACTCATCGGGAACAAATAAAACAAGCTTTTACATATAGAAACATGTATCACCAACCAATTGTTATTTGAAATATGTGATTTCCATTTGAAAGGCTTGTTAAGAAAATGAATAAATATGGAACATATGTTCTAAAATATTAGAGAACTTTATGGCGTGGCCAAAATTAGATTTCTTAGAAATTAGATAAACACATTGATTTCCTACGCTTAAATGAAACAATGGGAATTTTTTCTTCTAAAACTAAGCTTCACAACATTTGCATTGGCTAAGATTTTTATTATCATAATATCCATCTAGTGGTATGTTACTAGGCATTAATGACACTATTAATGAATTAGATATTCAAGATGGCCTATATTACATAAAAATTAACTATGTATGAAGACTATATAGGAGATATATGTTAAGTTTATGGAGATGCTCAGTTAGAAGGAAGGGCTTCTTACTTAGCAGAATTGTGTAGAGTCCTACATGACTGTAAAGATCCCTTTATGGTTGCTGGGTTTTTGATATTTATCAGGAATGCTTCTTGAAAATATAAATATGGTAACCCAAACACTAGGGCTTTATTTCTACGGAATTAAGAAGAACCTTGCCTTATGGAACCAAAGTCGAATGTCAGGCTTTATACTTGAGCAATAATTTACAAGAACCCACTTTAAAAAATTGGACAAGATCATGTTTTTCCATTATTGGGAACAAATATATCACTGGTTTAGAAAGGAAGACGAAATTTAATGTCTTCAGAGAGCTAAAGAAAATGAGAATTTGGAAGGTGGTAGAAGCATCAGATGTTTTCATGCTAAAGCAAATGGTTGGCATAGAAAAAGTATAATCACTTCTCTTGATCTAAGGAAGGAAATATTGAGGGGGGGGGGATAACTCCTTGATTATAATACTAAGTAATATGAAAACCTTTTGGTCATCCAGATAGAAAAATATAACTCTAGATGTGCCTAGAGAAACCTTAGTACATTAACTAGAGTTTGTTCAATGGATGAACTTAGGATTGTTATTTTTGAATGACACATGATAAGTCATGTAGTCCTGATGGTTTGCCTCAATAACACTATCAAGGAAATTGGAATTTAATTATGTGAGATTTGGAAGCTTTATTTAACTACTTTATCGTGGGAAATTGGATTAGCCTGGCCTTGTTACTTTGGTCCCCAAATGTAAAGAGGCAAAACAAATTCAAATCTTAGATCTATATGTTTGCTCAATGTGAGCTTCAAACTTCTTACATATGTTTAGGGACTATTTTATATCTTTTCTAGTGGTATGGTTTCCCCTACATCACCTATGTATAAGGGAGATATATTATGGAAGGAGGATTAATTTTACATGATACTCAAAATACCATTCATACTATGAAACAAAATGTCATCATCCTCAATATTGATTTTAAACAAGCTTACGCCACAATAAAATGGCCTTTTGTTTTTAAATTATAAAATATGATTTATTTTTTCTATTAAATGGTGTGACTAGGTCATCTAAATTATGAGAGGGATACATGTGGGGATTAAAAAGAATGATTGTATAGGTCTCTACTGTAATATTTTTAGAATGAGGGGTTAGACAAGGAAATTCCTTATCTCCCATGCTGTTTGATTTGGCTGCTAATCCCTAGCTTTATTCATAAAAATGTTAGGGATACTAATATTATTAAAGTTTTTATGGGAGAACGTAGTGAGGGTGGTGTTAATATGCTACAATATATTGATGATGCTATATTTTTATTACAAGAAGATTATATGAGTGCACATAACTAGAAACTCATACTTTGTTCTTTTGAACAAATGTTTATTTTAAAAATAGTTTCCATAAAAGTGATTTTTTTTCTTTTTGAACATGTTAGAGAAAACCTGAGCACTATAAAAAGATTTTTACTTGCCCCGTTGTTGATTAGCTGATACTAGTTTGGGAATACTTTTTTGTGCAAAGGATCCGGGAATCCATGCTGATGTCAAAAGGATATGAAACAAAAATTGGAAAAAATTGAAGATAAGATAGAAAAGCAATGTAATAGTTGGCAAAGAAAACTTTAGCTATAAGTGGTAGGTTGTATTGGTTCAATCTTTCCTCTCTAACGTAACAACTTTCATGATGTTCTTCTATGATCTTCCTATGCACATAGAAAAATGAAGTATTTTTTTAGGTTAGTCTCGTTTGGAAGGAAAGTTTTCATAAAAAGAAAAAGGCAAGAGGAAAAACCATTTCCTCAGCCAAAATTGTGCCCTCCATGGGACTAATCACCCCTCCTCATTCACTTCTCACCCATAGTGACACGTAATGCAGAAAATATTGAACAAGGCCATGTGTTATTGGCAGATGGGCCAACCCAGCTAGGAAACAATGTACAATGGTTGATAGTGTGGTTCCAAACACTCACCACAATAATGATCAAGTAGAGACTTCTGTTTACTGGGAGCTTGGCGATTGTGAAGAGTGATTGAGTCATGTTAACTATGAGAGGAGGGCATGTGGGTATTAACATGAATGATTGTATACGTCCCTACTTTAATACAGGGTTGAGATGAGAAGATTACTTATGTCCCCAGTTCTTTAATTTGGTTGTTGATGTCCTAGCTTTATTGATGAGCAATGCTTGGGGTAATAATATTATTAAAGGGCTTATAGTAGAATATACTGAGGGTGTTGTCAATATACTACAATATGTCGATGATGCTATATTTTTATAAAAAGATGGTTATATGAGTGCGCATAACTTGAAATTCATCTTTTCTGCTTTTGAACAAATGTTGGATTATAAATTAATTACCATAAAAGTGAAAATTTTCCTTTTTGGAAACGCTAGAGATAAACTAGGCTATAAAGATTGTTACTTGCTTCTAGTGATTTGACAATGAGATATTTGGGCATCCTTTTATTTGTGCTGAATTTGGGAACCTTGTTAATGCCAAAAGGATATAAAACAGAACATGGGGACATTTTGAAGAGAAGATAGAAAGGAGATGTAGTGGTTGATAAGGAAGACTTGTAGCTATAAGTCCCATGCTTATTTGGTTAAGGATTACCACTCTATTGTGCTAGCTTTTATGATGTCTTCTATGGTCTTCATGTCGGGGCAAGGAAAAGGATGGATTTCTTTAGGCTAGTCCCCTTTGGCAAGAAAGTTTTGATAAAAAGAAAAGGACAAGAGGAGAAGTGTCACCTCAACCACATTCATGACTGCCATGACACTGATCAGCCCTCTACACTCCCGTCTTACCCACAGTGACTTGTGATACGGAAGATGATAAATGCAAGTGTAGGAAAGTGGGCCAACTAAGCTAGGAACAATGTACATTTGCTGATAGTGTGGTCCTGCATGTTCACATTACTAGTAGGTAGCCAACTAAGCTAGTAAAGAACGTATGCCAGTTGAGAACACGGCCCCACAAGCTCACCACATACACGATCAACTAGAGAGCTCTGTTTCTAGGGGCTTGGAGATTGTAAAGGTGTTGTAGCACCAGCCGACTTCTCTATAATACAACCATTGTTGGTTTATAGGACATCATAATATAGTCTATGCTTATGGGTTCTTAGTCTTATAGTTAAGTGTATGAGTAGCATCTAGTATAGAACTCAACAAGTTCTCTGAAATATTAATAGATTCTCTTATGAATGTATCATGCAATTCCTCACTCAGACTGATCCTAACCGATCACTTTGGACAATTTAAGCATGAGATTACAATGTATATGCGTACAAAATAGTATTAGGTTAGAAATTGTGCTGATGCCCAAGAAACAAAACACAATGATCACCCTAACTAGAACTTAACACAAGCTCATACAACTTTAACCATAAAATCGTCATGGACATGCGAGCAACTAACGACCCCTATAACCTTGTTCATGAATTAGTAAACATGGATCAGAATTAGTAACTAAGTTAGGTAGGATACCCACAATCCTTACATAAAACATTCTACAAGGGTGAGACGACCGCCATGTAAAGCTACAAGTAATGCCCCCACCATACACAATATGCATGCTCCAATTCTTCGTCTTATGGAGATGCAAATTTCACTAGTTATAGCATCCATCTCAAGTAGGTTAAAAGTAAAATAAAATCACAGTAAAACATATGAATGATTATACTGAAAGATAGGCAGGATTGTGTTGGAATTTTGTGGATCTCATACCTTTCTTGCCGAGAAATTTCCCTTGTGCACTTGCCCTCTACTGCCCTCCGGTGTGGCAGTCATCACCGCCTCTGCCTCTCGCAGTATTTTCTTTCTCTTCTTGTCTTCCTTAACCCGACTCACGATCGTGCGGAGAGCCTCATCATCGTCCGCCTCAGTTTGCTCATTGCGTTTGGTATCACCGGTGGGGGGGAATTCCAAGTGGGGTCCCGTGGAGGATAGGTTAGATATGGATCTCATATGTGGTGGATTTTCCCTCCCCCATGTCCTCCTCAAGGATGGCGCCGCCGCCGCATCAATAGCAGCCATGGTGGATGCGAGCTCGTCTGCCCACCACGAGGACCTCAGAGACTTCATAGGCGACAGATCTACGACTCCCAAAGGATGTTGCCCCTCCGCCGGTGCCTCAGCCCTCGTTCTCGCCACATAACCCCTATGGATCACAAACGAAGATCTGAAAATAGAACACACATGACTAAAACAATGATATGAGGCCCCTCTTGCACACCAACCTGATGGAGAACGCATTAGTGACCATGGAAGCATCGTCGATGTGGTCTCTCTGCATAGATCTACCTCAATTTCCAAATGAAGGGGATGGAAGAGGATGAGAGGAAAGGGTGGGTGTTTGAAAGGAAAGGACATGACCTCTAGGTGAGGTTTTAATAGCATCCAGGGGTATCCCCTTACTCTTACCCATCCTACCCACCGTATATTTGGTAATTATTAATTTCAATATGCATATTTAATGTCATGGCGGAGTATTTATCATCGGGGACAATAGCCAAATATTTCCCTATGATTCCCTGTGCTGGTGATGTGGCACCCTCAATGCTTCATGTGATAAAAACTATTAGTTTGTGTAAAATGGTAGGAACACAATGAAGCCCAAACCCACACCCCACACCACCCCAACCCAGCATGGAAACCAAAGTTTTGGTTGTAGCTTTTAGCGCCAAATTGGAAAATCAGCTGATGGTGTCGCTGAAGGGAAATTGTAAGTGCATTTAGTGCACCCTTTGAGGTTCACTACTGCAGGATGCTGCTAACGCGACACACGAATTAGAGACCCTTTGACGATACTGTGTGTGATGCATGAATCACAAGCGGCATCGTAATAAAACTGTCACTAATAAGGCGAATTATGTGTGAGGGCGGAGACATCAATCACGATTCAGATTAGAGTTGCGTGTCCTATAGGTGGTATACATTTGATCCATACGAACTATTTGCGATGAGCCAGAACAACAGAAACTGTCAGCCAAATCAATGTGTGTGTGATATACCGTATACAGTTCACTCGGATGAACTATTTTCAATTACCCAACACCGTGACACTCCAAAAATATTCTATTGGTTTTCTTCAAAAAATTTGTTGGAGTTGAAGAAGGTATTCTAAACCCTTCCAAAAATCTCTCTCAAAAACTTTTTCCCTCTAGCAAATATTTTATTTTTGCATCTCCTTCAACCCTGGTGTTTGGTTTTTAAATTTTTCTTCTGATTGCCCTCTTCTCAAAAATTTCAAGAAAAATCTTTGGAGTTTATTTTTCTTTCAAAAAGAAACTCTAGGAGTTTTGCATCCTCTCCAATATTTGAACCACTCATGATTTTGCCATGCACCACATGGTAAAATCTTCCCAAAATCTCTCCTTCCACTTTGGGTAATCCAAACATTCTGTCTCAACAAGTTCAACCCTTTTCTGAATTTTATTTCATTTATTTCTCCTCCCAAATCTTTTTTCTGTCCATTATTTTGAGCCTAGGTGATTTGCAAAGCAAGTACCTAAATGCATTTGAGTTTTGACCTCAAACCAACTCCCCTGGATAGTCCTTGGTACCCACAACCTAGAACAATCAAGATCCACTCCTCTTCTGCTCAAAATTTTCAAATTTCAGTCTCTGCAAGTTTGGACCATATTTGCCAAATTTGGTGAAATTCATATCTACACTTCTCCAAAAATTTCACAAAAATTCAGGCAGCCTCTAGATGCAATGAGAGGCCCCTCCACCAAAAACCAGCTCAAGGAAAAATCCCGACATGCCTAAATCATTCTGTCGAACACCTTGCATGCACTATTACTGTTCATCTTCAGTTAAGTTCAGATTTCAGTGTCGTTCTCCGTCAGAGTTTCAGTCACATGCCCACAGTGCACTTGGCACGTTGCTCGCAGCCTAGCCCGGTTGTCCGGAGCTTCACACGCGTGCTTGGCGCATTCCTAGCGTCGGTGGCACCCTGGCCGCCTGCGCCGGCGTGTCTTACGGCGGCAGAACCACCGTAGCGGCCGACAGGGAGCAGAACGGTGGCATAACGCTGTTCGGCGCCGCCCAAACCCCCTTGTAGCTCTGCGTGGCCATTTCCTTTCCAGCGCACGCATGCAGCACCATCGCCGTGGCCCGGCAAGCACAGAGCGTGCTCCCTGCCGCCGACGGGCCCGCGCTGCCCCGTTCCATCGAGCTCGCCCTAAGCAACCAAACCCCAACGCGTTTAGCACCTAAACGGAACCAGGGAACCCCCACGACGATGCTCAACCTCTGAACCTCCCCGATCAACGCCCTACGCCGCCGTAAACTTCGCCGGAGAACCCCGTTCTCGGCAATCGACTCGGGCCGGCTATAAATAGCACCCCCGAGCTTGCTCTCGCCCCCGCAAACCTCCACCACCTCTCTAGTACTCGCCAAGCCCCTAGAAGGGCCTCGAGGGGCTCTTCTTCCCCCGACTCCGGCCATCTCGTTCCGCCTCGGCCTCCACCACGATTCATTCCGGTGAGGCCGTCTCCAGCGCCCTAACCTCGTCGGCTACCCTCTCATGCTACCACGAGTCTAACCCCCTCCTCAATTCCTCCTCCGCAGCACTCTCCGACGAGGCCCACGACCACCCGAACCGCCGTCCACCGGCGCAAGCGTCGCCGTCGACGTGGTACTCGCCGGCGACCACCACCACCTCCCACAGACGCGGAATGGTGCCCTGAACATGGAGGTAGCCTCCGATCTCCCTGCCTCGCCGTGGATCGCCGCCGGCGACCACCGCGGCTCTCGGGCGCCGACGAGCCCCGTCTCCCTCGTTTGAAATTTCAAACCTGACGGGTGGGACCCGCCCGTCAGCCTCTCTTTTGTTTTTTTGAATCGTTTTTTGAAAGCGTACTTTGACAAATACGCTTCCACTCTGAACCGTTTTTCTGGACTTTTCTGCAAAGCCGCCTGGAAGTTTTCTGTTTCATTACAGATGGGTCCTTGGACCAAAACCCTTATAACTTTTTATCAGAAAGGAATTTTTGAGTGATTCTTTTTCTGTCCTCTTCAAATTTTTGTCTAGTTTTTATCATATTTATTTGAAAAAATATTTGGATAGACTTTCGGTGACCCACGGTATTTACGTTAGCGCGTGTATTTTTGTGTACCGTAGATACCGAAGGAGGTGACGGAACCGCGAACTTCGCCGAGCTAGACCCCGACTACTCCGAACCAGGAAAGCAATGTTTGAACTTTTGATATGATGAGTGTTTGGGCATGTTTGCATTATTTTCGTATCATGGCACGTTCATGAGCATTTCGATGATAGTTTATCTCGTAAGAGTTGAGGCAAATGAGCTCGGTAAATCCATGAGTTGTTGGAAACATGTTGCATGGCCATGAGTTGGCATGAGTATGGGTAAGATGGCAGTGTTGTAGCATGCCGTGCTTATGCCGGATCGTTGACCCAAAGTGTCAACATAAATCACCAGATTCCCCTGCCTTCCCTTCCAGATTACCACCAAGCTTCCCGCAAGGGATACAGCTTAGTAAGTTGCAAACCACTTCTGGTACACACCAAATCGAGAGGCGGGATGAAGGTTCCATGGCCCTGGATTAAGGCCTTTCATCCGTCAGGGGCATGGGTGTTTCCGGTTGGGACCGAGAGGGGGCACCCCTTAGAGCGCCACAGATATAAATTTGATCCCATGCTATTCGAGATTGTGATCTCCCCGTCTCAAAGTTTTTCTTAAACGCTGCCTAGGGTGATTCCTGGCAACATGAGGTATGATGGGTGTGTACTAGCTAGTTGTGTTTCCTCCGGAATACCGTAAACGGAACTAGTCCCTCGTGACTACGGAAATCCGTTGGCTGTGGACAAATTTTGGTACAAACTCTGCAGAGTCAAAATTCTTGGATTCAACTTATTCATGTCAGAGTACCGTGTTCATCTATTCTTGTCAAGCGTCAGTCTCGGTGACAGAAACTCCTGATAACCATATGAGTGTTATATGTTTATTTCCGATGAATGGACTAACCCGCTTATTGTCTTGTGATGAATATTTTCCGTGAGCACTATATCTTGTCAGTTATGAATAATGAATTATAAGCCCTTTCTGCGATGTCGCTCAGACGTCCGACTGCGGCATTGTTGTTATTTATTTTTATTATAAGCCCTTTCTGCGATGTCGCCCAGACGTACGACTGCGGCATTGTTGTTATTTAAATTCAGTATAAGCCCTTTCTGCGATGTCGCTCAGACGTCCGACTGCGGCATTGTTATTATTTACTTTTGTTATAAGCCCTTTCTGTGATGTCGCTCCGACGTCCGATCATGCACGCATGTATTTTTATTTCAATATAAGCCCTTTATGAGGTGTCGCTCAGATGCCCGACTGTGGCATGTTTTACTTATTTGTTCACCCTTCGAGGCGTCGCTTCGGACACCCGATTGGTTTTGAGTTTTGTCTTCTTTGGGTTTTCGAGCGGACTACCGCCGATTCCCTTCTTATTTACTTTGCTACATTGATTAAATTGAGCATTGTTAAAATTAAACATGTTGCATTCATGCATTCATTTGTTATATCTTTTGTCCGAACTGTCTTGCGAGTACTTTCAAAGTACTCACCTGGCTTGTTGATTTGGCCAGATGCTGACAAAGGCGATCTCATGGATGAAGAGTTCGATAGCGAGTCCGACGCCTAGAGGAATCCCAGTCAGTCTCGTGCGACCCCTGGATTAGTCATTGTGATATATCTGCTTCCACTACCCAAATAAATTTATCAAGCCTCACCTCGACGCTCGATGAGCCGCCAGTGCAGTAGTCCTATTAACCACACCATTGTGTCATATCCGCCATCATGTATAATTATCGGCGTGTTTGTAATAATTGGTTGGACATCTTCATCCGACCACCGCAATATTGTAATGCTCTTGGCTTATTGTATCAAAGTTTTGTCTACCGGTATGAAGGATCTTCCTCATATTGGACTTCATAGGTCGGTTGTTCAATAAATATTTTTATTGAAGAACCGGTCGTGACAAGCTTGGTACCAGAGCCAGGCTGACTGTTGGAAGCCACTAGGTGCGATCGCTAATCGGTTATTAGCATAATAGAGCTATTTATTATTTTCACAAATGTAGTCAATCTCTGACAGTCAGCATAAATTTATGATTGGACTACTCAGGATATTGCCTACTTTTGTAGATGGCTGGCAACGACTGCGAGTCGCAGATGTTCGCCAACATGCCCGATGGGCTCGTCAAGCTTCTCTCCTTCATCGTCCAAGTCGCAATGGGGCCAGATGTGCGCCCAGTCTTCTCTCTCTCTCAGCACAAGGTCAACGACCGTCTAACCATGCACCAAGCCGCAGTGGAATTCAAGAGAGGACGAGTTGAGCGTTACTGGTTCGCGGGGAGAGCCATGCCCACAGAGAAGCATGCACTGCAGATGGCAGCCCGTGAGGCGATAGCTCGTCTCAGGGATATCCTTCCTTCGATGAAGACTCGTCGCTACCGCTACCTGCCATGTCATGTGCCATATACCTGCCACTACGCCGTTCTCTTGCCCCAGAGGAGAACGGGACGAAGCTTTTGAGATGCTTATCGAGTATCTCCGAGCTTTGGAGGCAGCCTTCGACAACCTGGTGGACGACTTTGTAGCTGCCCGCATGGACTCAGTCCATGGCTGTACCGCCAACAGGAGGGAGCTCCTGCGCGCCGCACCGCCACTGACTTTCATCTCGTCATCATCATCGTTTGCTCCTACTTCTCGCACCGCTACTCGTCGCCTGCGTACCACGGAGGAGTTCAACCATGTCATTGCGCCTACTCCGGTTCGTTCTGCACCACCCCTCGTGCCCGCTCAGGTTCGAGTTGTCCCTTACAGGCACCTGCTCCACCAACTCCGCGCAGCACCTCACGTCTGGAGCCTATCCTCAAGAGGAGGTTGAGTCCCCAGCCTCGCCGCCTCACCCTTGGCAGGCCAAGGAAATCCTTACCATCTCCGACTAAATGCACGCTTAGCCGCCATGCGAGGTACCGACTTGTACGATATGTTTATATGTAAATAGGCCGTGAGAAGTAGCTTGTTTGCGCATCATGTAGGATCTGGAGGAGTGCACTAGACTAAATAACATGTCAGGATTATGTACGCATATCCTGAGTGATGTATTGTATAATTACTGCTTGCGTGTAAGATATGTAATGGACAATCCTTCTCCGTGCGCAAACATGTATTCTCTTGAAAAATCTTGGAGCATTTGCAACTTTTCCCATCTTCTTGAATTTATTGATTTTTGTGGCTCAATATCTTTTCTTATGAGTGTTTCAAAATATATCCGCAGAGTGAACTATGTCTCGTCCTTGGACGCGCTCCATGCCAACTTCGACAGAGGAAAATTATGGCACACCCCCAGGCAACAATTTCACACGAGGCGAGACAAGTCAACAGATGTTGAAACGGCACTTTCCCAAATGTGTCGTCTTTATGAACAAAGTCAGCAGCAACATCAGGAAATACTGAACCAAGTCATCAATATGGGAAATCACCGTGGACAGTATCGGCAGCAATCAAAGTTATCGAGCTACGTAAGACACGTCCCCAAACATTTTCTCACACTGACAAACCTCTTGAAGCCGGGGACTGGCTTCGAGACATGGAGAGAAAGTTAATTATTGCCCAGTGTTCAGATCTTGAGAAAGTGCTTTATGCTCCACACTATCTCACTGGAGCAGCCGCATCGTGGTGGGAAAATTTCTACACATGCACCCCAACGAAAATAATATAACATGGGAGGAATTTAAAGAAGGTTTTCGTGGGGCACATATTCCTAAGAGTCTTATGAAGATCAAAAAGAGAGAATTTGATGACCTCAAGCAAAGGACAATGACGGTGTCAGAATACAACAGTCATTTTACTCTACTGTCTCGCTACGCCAACGAGGAGCGTATGTCGGAAAACAAAAAGATGGAGAAATTCCTAGATGGTCTGACACCCGCGCTTAAATGCCAATTGGTCGTACACACCTTTCCAGATTTTAAGACGCTGGTGGATAAGGCCATTACCTTGGAAAATGAGAGACGCAGCTTAGAAGATTTCCATAGCGTAAGAGGGACCAGACTAATCACGCCCGCAACCACCGCAGCAAGACAGATGTTCAGAAAAACTGGACACCCAAACCCACTACAAGCGTCTCACGCCCAGCCAAGAATTTCCATGCAAGGGACAAGGAGTTCACATACCGCCCAGGCGTTACCTGTTACGCTTGTGGAGAAGAAGGGCACTATGCCAAGCAGTGCCCCAAGCCAAGGAACTCGACCCCAAAGCCGAACAACGGAGGCAATAATTCAGCGCCAAAGCGCAACAATTTCAACCCAAATAACAACCACAGGAAGGGTCATCTGAACCACGTGACCAAAGAGGAAGCACAAAATGCCCCAGATATCGTACTCAGATGCGTTTCACATCAACACAATACCTGCCATGGTTTTGTTTGATTCTGGAGCTTCTCACTCATTCATTTCAAAAAGTTTTGCATTGCAAAATAATTTTTCGATGCTTCCCTTGGAAAAATCTATGATCGTCAAGTCCCATGGGATTAAGCAAGTTACCCAGAATTATTGCCAGGGTGTGGTTATCGAGTTTGAAGGGTTGAAGTTTCACGCAAATCTTATCATGTTGGAAAATAAAGGACTGGATGTCATCTTAGGGATGGATTGGTTAGTTTTATTGACTGCTTCAACAGGACCGTAATTCTCACCCATCACCACGGGAAGACCATAAAGGTTTCAGCCAAGGAAAGAAAAATATCCCGGCAACCGAGATTGAACAAGGTGGATATTTCTGAATTGAGCAAGGTTCCAGTAGTGTGTGAATTTCAGATGTGTTTCGAAGAGCTACCGGGCATGCCACTGCATCGAGAGATAGAATTCAGCATTGAACTAGCACTCGGAACCGCTCCCATATACAAGAAACCATACAGAATGGCACCATCTGAATTGGTAGAACTGAAGAAGCAAATAAAGGAATTATTGGAAAAAGGGTACATACGAGCCAGTTCCTCACCTTGGGGTTCACCAATTTTGTTTTCCAAAAAAAGGATGGAACACTGAGATTGTGCATAGACTATCGAAAGCACTAAACATGGTCACAATCAAGAACAAATATCGATGCCACGAATAAATGATTTATTCGATCAACTCGCTTCGAGCCAAGGTGTTCTCAAAGATTGACTTAAGGTCGGAATACCATCAACTGAAAGTGCGAACCAAAGATATTCCCAAGACAGCTTTCACCTCCAGATACAGATTGTATGAGTTCACCGTAATGCCATTCGGACTAACAAACGCCCCCGCATATTTTGTTCACCTCATGAACAAAGTATTCATGAAGTTTATGGATAAGTTTGTTGTGGTATTTATCGATGATATTCTGGTATACTCCAAAACACCAGAAGAGCACGCTGAACATCTCCGGATTGTACTAGGAGAACTCAGGAAACATCAGTTGTATGATAAATTCAGCAAGTGTGAATTTTGGCTAAAGCAAGTAGGTTTTATGGGCCACGTACTGACCCAAGAAGGTATCGCCGTAGACCCGGAAAAAGTCAAGGCCGTACTTGGCTGGAAGCCACCAGCCAGCGTGACGGATGTACGAAGTTTCTTGGGAATGGCAGGATACTACCGGAGATTTATTGAAGGGTTCTCCACCATAGCAAAGCCAATGACGCAACTACTCAAGAAAGACAGGAAGTTTGAATGGACGAAAGCTTGCGAGAAAAGTTTCCAAGAACTAAAGAGGAAACTGACGACAAAGACCAAGATTAATTGTGCGGATATACACAAAAATTTTGAGGTATTTTGTGACGCATCTCGAAAGGGCCTCGGGTGCGTCTTGATGCAAGAAGGCAAGGTTATGCATATGTTTCGGAACAACTTCGCAAGCATGAGGAAAATTATCCTACACATGACCTGGAATTAGCAGCAGTTATTCATGCACTCAAGGAATGGAGACACTTCTTACTCGGTAATCGTTGTGAAATATACACGGACCACAAAAGCCTCAAGTATATTTTCACACAACCAGAACTCAATTTACGGCAGCGATGCTGGTTGGAATTAGTAAAGGATTATGATGTTGGAATCCACTACTACCCAGGCAAAGCAAATGTGGTAGCAGATGCTCTGAGTCGGAACCTCAGTCCGGACAATGACAGCATGCCAAACTTAAGACCTGAATTCCAGCAGGAATTCGCAAAGCTCAATCTGATGGTGGTCACCGAAGGCAGTGTGTCGAACTTAGAATTACAGCCTTCCCTGATAGAGAAGGTTAAAGAGGCTCAACGTGGACACCCCAGCATTGAAGGCATAAAACGGAAGATGAAGTTGGGCAAGGCCTCAGAATTCGTTATTGATGAGCAAGGAATATTGTGGTACGGAAATAGGCTTTGCGTACCAAATATCCATGACCTTAAACAACAAATCCTGGCTGAAGGCCACACCGCTCCATATTGAATCCATCCTGGAGGAACAAAAATGTACAAAGACCTTCAAGAAACATTTTGGTGGCATGGTATAAAAAGAGACATAGCCACGTTTATTGCATGTTGTGACTCTTGTCGGTACGCATCAAGACCGAGCACCAGAAACCGGCCGGGCTATTGCAACCAAATAAGATACCCGAGTGGAAATGGGACGAGATTGGAATGGATTTCATTGTTGGACTACCTCGGCCACGACACGGACATGATGCCATATGGGTCATCACTGATAGACTGACTAAAGTAGCACATTTCATCCCCGTGAAGACAACCCACACCACTTAGAAGCTTGCTAGGCTCTACCTTTCCCGTATCGTTTGCTTGCATGGAGTCCCAAGGAAAATAATCTCGGACAGAGGCACTCAATTCGTCTCCCGATTTTGGGATCACTTACAACAAGCTCTGGGAACTCAGCTGGCATTCAGTACCGCATACCATCCCCTGCATGTGATGGGCGACCGAAAGCGAGTAAACCAGATTCTAGAAGATATGCTGAGAGCATGTGTCCTCACCTATGGGACCAGCTAGGAAGAGAGCTTACCATACGCAGAATTCGCATATAACAACAACTATCAGTCCAGCCTACAAATGGCACCATTTGAAGCTCTGTACGGGCGAAGATGTCGAACCCAGCTAAATTGGTCGGAAACCGGAGACAGTCATATCTTCGGCCCAGACCTGCTCAAGGAGGCTGAAGATAAGGTCAAGGTGATTAAGGACCGACTCAAGACAGCCCAAAGCCGACAAAAGAGTTATTACGATCAGAAGCATCGTGGAGTCAATTTTGAACCCGGTGAATTTGTGTACTTACGAGTATCCCCTATGAGAGGCCTGCATCGATTCAAGATTAAAGGGAAGCTAGCACCAAGGTTCATCGGACCATTCTGCATAGTGGCACGAAGAGGCACGCTGGCCTACCAGCTCGACTTACCCGAAGAATTATCCGACATCCGCGACGTATTCCACGTCTCCCAATTGAGGAAGTGCGTAAGCAACCCATAGAAACAAGTACCCCATAAAAACATTGACGTGCAGCCAGACCTTACATATCGGGAGCATCCGATAAAAATCTTGGAAGAGTCTCAAAGGAGAACCCGACGAAAACCATCAAGTTCTTCAAAGTTCATTGGAGCAACCACACCGAAAGTGAAGCCACATGGGAAAGAGAGGATTTCCTTCGGACAGAACACCCACAATTATTTGAGGATCAGCTGGAATCTCGGGGACGAGATTTTTCCTAAGGGGGTAGGTGTTGTGACACTCCAAAAATATTCTTTTGGTTTTCTTCAAAAATTTTGTTGGAGTTGAAGAAGGTCTTCTAAACCCTTCCAAAAATCTCTCTCAAAAACTTTTTCCCTCTAGCAAATATTTTATTTTTGCATCTCCTTCAACCCTGGTGTTTGGTTTTTAAATTTTTTCTTGATTGCCCTCTTCTCAAAAATTTCAAGAAAAATCTTTGGAGTTTATTTTTCTTTCAAAAAGAAACTCTAGGAGTTTTGCATCCTCTCCAATATTTGAAACCACTCATGATTTTGCCATGCACCACATGGTAAAATCTTCCCAAAAATCTCTCCTTCCACTTTGGGTAATCCAAACATTCTGTCTCAACAAGTTCAACCCTTTTCTGAATTTTATTTCATTTATTTCTCCTCCCAAATCTTTTCTGTCCATTATTTTGAGCCTAGGTGATTTGCAAAGCAAGTACCTAAATGCATTTGAGTTTTGACCTCAAACCAACTCCCCTAGATAGTCCTTGGTACCCACAACCTAGAACAATCAAGATCCACTCCTCTTCTGCTCAAAATTTTCAAATTTCAGTCTCTGCAAGTTTGGACCAGATTTGCCAAATTTGGTGAAATTCATATCTACACTTCTCCAAAAATTTCACAAAAATTCAGGCAGCCTCTAGATGCAATGAGAGGCCCCTCCACCAAAAACCAGCTCAAGGAAAAATCCCTACATGCCTAAATCATTCTGTCGAACACCTTGCATGCACTATTACTGTTCATCTTCAGTTAAGTTCAGATTTCAGTGTCGTTCTCCGTCAGAGTTTCAGTCACATGCCCACAGTGCACTTGGCACGTTGCTCGCAACCTAGCCCGGTTGTCCGGAGCTTCACACGCGTGCTTGGTGCGTTCCTAGCGTCGGTGGCACCCTGGCCGCCTGCGCCGACGTGTCTTACGGCGGCAGAACCACCGTACCGGCCGACAGGGAGCAGAACGGCGGCATAGCGCCGTTCGGCGCCGCTCAAACCCCCTTGTAGCTCCGCGTGGCCATTTCCTTGCCAGCGCACGCATGCAGCACCGTCGCCGTGGCCCAGCAAGCACAGAGCATGCTCCCTGCCGCCGACGGGCCCGCGCCGCCCCGTTCCGTCGAGATCGCCCTAAGCAACCAAACCCCGGACGCTGCTTAGCACCTAAACGGAACCAGGGAACCCCCACGGCGACGCTCAACCTCTGAACCTCCCCGATCAATGCCCTACGCCGCCGTAAACTTCGCCGGAGAACCACGTTCTCGGCAACCGACTCGGGCCGGCTATAAATAGCATCCCCGAGCTTGCTCTTGCCCCCGCACACCTCCATCACTTCTCTAGTACTCGCCAAGCCCCTGGAAGGGCCTCGAGGTGCTCTTCTTCCCCGACTCCGGCCATCTCGTTCCGCCTCGGCCTCCACCACGATGCACTCAGGTGAGGCCGTCTCCAGCGCCCTAACCTCGTCGGCTACCCTCTCATGCTACCACGAGTCTAACCCCCTCCTCAATTCCTCCTCCGCAGCACTCTCCGACGAGGCCCACGACCACCCGAACCGCTGTCCGCCGAAGCAAGCGCCGCCGTCGACGTGGTACTCGCCGGCGACCACCACCACCTCCCACATACGCGGAATGGCACCCTGAACACGGAGGTACCCTCCGATCTCCCTGCCTCGCCGTGGATCACCGCCGGCGACCACCGCGGCTCTCGGGCGCCGACGAGCCCCGTCTCCCTCATTTGAAATTTCAAACCTGGCGGGTGGGACCCGCCCGTCAGCCTCTCTTTTGTTTTTTTGAATCATTTTTTGAAAGCGTACTTTGACAAATACGCGTCCACTCTGAACCGTATTTCTGGATACAGATGGGTCCTTGGACCAAAACCCTTATAACTTTTTATCAGAAAGGAATTTTTGAGTGATTCTTTTTCTTCCTCTTCAAATTTTTGTCTAGTTTTTATCATATTTATTTTTAAAAAAATATTTGGATAGAATTTCGGTGACCCACGGTATTTACGTTAGCGCGTGTATTTTTGTGTACCGTAGATACCGAAGGAGGTGACGGAACCGCGAACTTCGCCGAGCTAGACCCCGACTACTCCGAACCAGGCAAGCAATGTTTGAACTTTTGATATGATGAGAGTTTGGGCATGTTTGCATTATTTTTGTATCATGGCACGTTCATGAGCATTTCGACGATAGTTTATCTCGTAAGAGTTGAGGCAAATGAGCTCGGTAAATCCATGAGTTGTTGGAAACATGTTGCATGGCCATGAGTTGACATGAGTATGGGTAAGATGGCAGTGTTGTAGCATGCCAGGCTTATGCCAGATCGTTGACCCAGTGTCAACATAAATCAGTCAGATTCCCATCCGTCTTCCCTTCCGTACTACCACCTGTTTCCCGCAAGGGATACGGCTTAGTAAGTTGCAAACCACTTCCTGGTACACACCAAATCGAGAGGCCGGGATGAAGGTTCCATGGCCCTGGATTAAAGCCTTTTATCCGGTCGGGCATGGGTGTTTCCGGTTGGGACCGAGAGGGGGGCACCCCTTAGAGCGCGCGTATATAAATTTGATCCCATGCTATTCGAGATTGTGATCTCCCCGTCTCAAAGTTTTTCTTAAACGCTGCCTTGGGTGATTCCTGACAACGTGAGGTATGATGGGTGTGTACTAGCTAGTTGTGTTTCCTCCGAAATACCGTAAACGGAACTAGTCCCTCGTGACTACGGAAATCCGTTGGCTATGGACAAATTTTGGTACAAACTCTGCAGAGTCAAAATTCTTGGATTCAACTTATTCATGTCAGAGTACCGTGTTCATCTATTCTTGTCAAGCGTCAGTCTCGGTGACAGAAACTCCTGATAACCATATGAGTGTTATATGTTTTCTGATGAATGGACTAACCCGCTTATTGTCTTGTGATGAATATTTTCCGTGAGCACTATATCTTGTCAGTTATGAATAATGAATTATAAGCCCTTTCTGCGATGTCGCTCAGACGTCCGACTGCGGCATTGTTGTTATTTATTTTCATTATAAGCCCTTTCTGCGATGTCGCTCATACGTCCGACTGCGGCATTGTTGTTATTTAAATTCAGTATAAGCCCTTTCTGCGATGTCGCTCAGACGTCCGACTGCGGCATTGTTATTATTTACTTTTGTTATAAGCCCTTTCTGTGATGTCGCTCCGACGTCCGACTGCGGCACGCATGTATTTTTATTTCAATATTAAGCCCTTTATGAGGTGTCGCTCAGACGCCCGACTGTGGCATGTTTTACTTATTTGTTCACCCTTCGAGGCGTCGCTTCAGACACCCGATTGGTTTTGAGTTTTGTCTTCTTTGAGTTTTCGAGCGGACTACCGCCGATTCCCTTCTTATTTACTTTGCTACACTGATTAAATTGAGCATTGTTAAAATTAAACATGTTGCATTCATGCATTCATTTGTTATATCTTTTGTCCGAACTGTCTTGCGAGTACTTTCAAAGTACTCACCTGGCTTGTTGATTCGGCCAGATCTTTGACAAAGGCGATCTCATGGATGAAGAGTTCGATAGCGAGTCCGACGCCTAGAGGAATCGGTCGATCTCGTCGACCCTGGATTAGTCATTGTGATATATCCGCTTCCGCTACCCAAATAAATTCATCGAGCCTCACCTCGACGCTCGATGAGCCGCCAGTGCAGTAGTCCTATTAACCACACCATTGTGTCATATCCGCCATCATGTATAATTATCGGCGTGTTTGTAATAATTGGTTGGACATCTTCAGTCCGACCCTGCAATATTGTAATGCTACTGGCTTATTGTATCAAAGTTTTGTCTACCGGTATGAAGGATCTTCCTCATATTGGACTTCATAGGTCGGTTGTTCAATAAATATTTTTATTGAAGAACCGGTCGTGACAAACACAACAGAAACGGTCAGCCAGATCGAGCTGTGTGCGATAGATGACATAGTGAAAACATGAAGTCCTCAAATTACGGTAATCACCAGAAAGAATCCCAATTATTGTCACCTTGGGGTATACGGATCATAACACGTAATAGGTGCGTATAACTTGCATGGTAGGATCAAGAACACAAATATATTCATGAAAACATAAAGGGTTCAGATATGAAATCATGGCACTCGGGCCCTAGTGACAAGCATTAAGCATAGCAAAGTCATAGCAACATCAATTTCAGAACATAGTGGATACTAGGGATCAAGCCCTAACAAAACTAACTCGAGTACATGATAAATCTCATCCAACCCATCACCGTCCAGCAAGCCTACGAAGGAATTACTCACTCCCGGTGGTGAGCATCATGAAATTGGTGATGAAGGATGGTTGATGATGACGATGGCGACGAATCCCCCCTTCGAAGCCCTAAACAGATTCCAGATCTGCCCTCCCGATGAAGAGTAGGAGGTGGCAGCGGCTCCATATCGTAAAACGTGATGAAACATTTCTCTCTTATTTTTTCTCAGGAAATAGGAACTATAGGATTGAGATTAGGGCCGGTGGAGCCACGTGGGCTCCACGAGGCACCAGGGCGCTCCCTGGTGGCTCGTGGGCCACTGGTTGCTCCCCTCTCTGGGTCTTGGTGTTGGGGAACGTAGTAATTTCAAAAACTTTCCTACGCACACGCAAGATCATGGTGATGCATAGCAACGAGATGGGAGAGTGTTGTCCACGTACCCTCATAGACCGAAAGCGGAAGTGTTTGAACAACGCGGTTGATGTAGTCGTACGTCTTCACGACCTGACCAATCAAGCACCGAAACTACGGCAGCTCCGAGTTCTAGCACACGTTCAGCTCGATGACGATCCCCGTACTCCGATCTAGCAGAATGTCGGGGAAGAGTTCTATCAGCACGACGGCATGGTGACGATCTTGATGTTCTACCGTCATAGGGCTTCGCCTAAGCACCACTACAATATTATCGAGGAGGACTATGGTGGAGGGGGGCACCGCACACGGCTAAGAGATCAATAGATCAATTGCTGTGTCTAGAGGTGCCACCCTGCCCCCGTATATAAAGGAGCCAGGGGGACGGGGTGGCCGGCCTAGGAGGGGGCGCGCCAAGGGGAGTCCTACTCCCACCGGGAGTAGGACTCCCTCCTTCCTTATTGGACTAGGAGAAGGGGGGAAGGAGGAGGGAGAGAGGAAGGAAAGGGGGGGGGGGGGCGGCCCCCCTCTCCTTGTCCTATTCGGACTAGGGGGGGAGGGGCGCGCAGCCCAGCCCTTGCCTCCTCTCCTCTTCTCTACTAAGGCCCATGTAGGCCCATTAAGCCCCCGGGGGGTTCCGGTAACCCCCCGGTACTCCGGTAAAATCCCGATTTCACCCGGAACACTTCCGATATCCAAATATAAGCTTCCAATATATCAATCTTCATGTCTCGACCATTTCGAGACTCCTTGTCATGTCCATAATCACATCCGGGACTCCGAACAAACTTCGGTACATCAAAACTCATAAACTCATAATATAAGCATCGCCGAAACCTTAAGCGTGCGGACCCTACGGGTTCGAGAACTATGTAGACATGACCGAGAACCATTTCGGGTCAATAACCAATAGCGAAACCTGGATGCTCATATTGGCTCCTACATATTCTACGAAGATCTTTATCGGTCAAACCGCATAACAACATACATTGTTCCCTTTGTCATCGGTATGTTACTTGCCCGAGTTTCGATCGTCGGTATCCTAATACCTAGTTCAATCTCGTTACCGGCAAGTCTCTTTACTCGTTACGTAATGCATCATTTCGTAACTAACTCATTAGCTACATTGCTTGCAAGGCTTATAGTGATGTGCATTACCGAGAGGGCCCAGAGATACCTCTCCGACAATCAGAGTGACAAAAGCTAATCTCGAAATGCGCCAACTCAACATGTACCTTTGGAGACACATGTAGAGCTCCTTTATAATCACCCAGTTACGTTGTGACGTTTGGTAGCACATAAAGTGTTCCTCCGGTAAACGGGAGTTTCATAATCTCATAGTTATAGGAACTTGTATAAGTCATGAAGAAAGCAATAGCAACATACTAAGTGCTAAGCTAATGGAATGGGTCAAGTCAATCACATCATTCTCCTAATGATGTGATCCCGTTAATCAAATGACAACACATGTCTATGGTTAGGAAACATAACCATCTTCGATTAATGAGCTAGTCAAGTAGAGGCATACTAGTGACATTAAGTTTGTCTATGTATTCACACATGTATCATGTTTCCGGTTAATACAATTCTAGCATGAATAATAAACATTTATCATGATACGAGGAAATAAATAATAACTTTATTATTGCCTCTAGGGCACATTTCCTTCACTTGGCTCTTGTATTTTTTATATATTCCATAAAAGTCCCCAAAAAGTTTCGTCCAATTCCGAGAAATTTTATTTCTGCACAGAAATAACACCATGGTAGTTCTATTGAAAATAACGTCAGTCCGGGTTAGTTTCATTCAAATCATGCAAATTAGAGTCCAAAACAAGAGCAAAAGTGTTTGGAAAAGTAGATACGACGGAGACGTGTCAACTCCCCCAAGCTTAACTCATTTCTTGTCCTCAAGCAATTCAGTTGACAAACCAAAAGTGATAAAGAAACACTTCTACAAACTCTTTTGTTCTTGTATCAATATATATGCTTAATTAATACCCAGGTTTTCAGCAAAGATCGCAACTAACCATGTAAATGATAACTCTTAAAAATTATATTTACTCATATCAATGACATAATCAACTAGCGAGCAATAATAAAATATCTCAAATGCCAGCACTTTCGTCAAAACAATCATGATATAATATGACAACATGGTATCTCGCTAGCCCTTTTTGAGACTGCAAAACATAAATGCAGAGCACCTCCAAAGTTCAAGCATCGACTAAACATTGTAATTCATGGTAGAAGAGATCCAGTCATGACGCACACAACATTAACTATACATAATGCACGAGAATGACAATAGTGCTCTCAGGACTGGTGCTTGTTTGAGAAGGTGATGACTCAATAATAAAAGTAAATAGATAGGCCCTTCGCAGAGGAAACAGAGTGTTGGTGTATTAAACAAGGGTCGTAATACCCTGACTTATGCATGCATTTGTAGCAGCTTCCCCGGCAAGGATAAATTTTCAAACAAATATTTCATAAGCTGAAAGAAACAGCTCTTTGTGAGATGAAGGAGCGCATCAAGGAGACCAAGACAAGTTGCAGAGATTAAGTACTAGATGTTGGTGATGTCTGCTAGAACTACATCGGTATTTCCCCAAAGAGGAAGGGATGATGCAGCACAACAACGGTAGGTATTTCCCTCAATGATGAGACCAAGGTTACCGAATCATTAGGAGAACCACGCAACACTACGTGAACAACACCTGCACACAAATAAAAAATACTCGGAACCCAACGTGTTAAAGTGGTTTTCAATCGCTTTCGGGCAACGGCGCCAGAAATTAGCTAATGGACGTGAGAAAGTTGTAATAGATTGAATAAATAGATCAAGAATAAAATAAAGTGCAGCAAGGTATTTTTGTATTTTTGGTTTGGTAGATCTGAAAATAAAAGCAAATAAAAATAGATCGCAAAGGCAAATATAATAAAGAAGAGACCCGGGGGCCGTAGATTTCACTAGTTGCTTCTCTCGAGGAAAATAACAAATGGTGGGTAAACGAATTACTGCTGGACAATTGATAGAACTTCAAATAATCATGACAATATCCAGGCAATGATCATTATATAGGCATCCCGTCCAAGATTAGTAGACCGACTCCTGTCTGCATCTACTACTATTACTCCACACATTAATCACTATCCAGCATGCATCTAGTGTATTAAGTTCATGGAAGAACTGAGTAATGCAATAAGAACGATGACATGATGTAGACAAGATCTATTTATGTAGAAATAGACCCCATCTTGTTATCCTTAATGGCAACGATACATACATTTCGGTTCCCCTTCTGTCACTGGGATCAAGCACCGTAAGATCGAACCCATGCATCAAAAAGCACCTCTTGCCATTTGCAAAATAAGTAGATCAAGTTGGCCAAACAAAAACCAAATAGTGGAGAAGAAATATGAGACTATAAGCAATCATGCATATAAGAGATCAAAGAAGACTCAAATAACTTTCATGGATAAAAAGATAGATCTGATCATAAAGTCAAAGTTCATCGGATCCCAACAAACACACCGCAAAAAGAGTTACATCATATGGATCTCCAAGAGACTATTGTATTGAGAATCAAATGAGAGAGAGAGAGGAAGCCATCTAGCTACTAACTACGGACCCGTAGGTCTACAAAGAACTACTCACGCATCATCGGAGAGGCACCAATGGGCATGATGAACCCCTCTGTGATGGTGTCTAGATTGGATCTGGTGTTTCTGGAACTTGCGGTGGCCGGAATTGATTTTCGTCGACTCCCCTAGGGTTTCTGGAATATTGGGGTATTTATAGAGCAAAGAGGCGGTGCAGGAGCCCACCGAGGTGGGCACAACCCACCTGGGCGCGCTTGGGGGCTTAGGCGCACCCTGGGGGGTCATGCCCCCCTCGGTGCACCCCCTAGGTACTTCTCCGGCCCATTGGGTGTCTTCTGGTCCATAAAAAATCCACAAAAAGTTTCATTGCGTTTGGACTCTGTTTGATATTGATTTCTGCGATGTAAAAAACATGCAGAAAACAGCAACTGGCACTGTGCACTATGTCAATAGGTTAGTACCAAAAAATGATATAAAATGACTATAAAATTATTGTAGAACATCCAAGAATGATAATATAACAGCATGGAATAATAAAAAACTATAGATACATTGGAGACGTATCAGCATCCCCAAGCTTAATTCCTGCTCGTTTTCGAGTAGGTAAATGATAAAAATAGAATTTTTGATGTGGAATGCTGCCTAACATGTTCATCACATATTCTTTTCTTTGTAGCATGGACATTTGGACTTTTATATGGTTTAAAGCAATAGTCTAGTTTTGACACGAGGACTTAAATACTCAAGCATATCAACAAGCAACCATGTCTTTCAAAATATCAACGCTAAAATAAGTTATCCCTAGCCCATTATGCTCAATCATTGATCCATTCATGATACACACTCGCATATTAGCTACACCCAATGCTCAAGTAAGATCATAGTGCCCCTTAGTTGATGCTTTATAATAGAATATGGAGCCTCAAATAAAAAGAAAAAATTGCATAAAGTAAAAGAAAGGCCCTTCACAGAGGGAAGTAGGGATTTGTAGAGGTGCTAGAGCTCAAAGCAAAAAGATAGAGATAAAAACATTTTGGGAGCCATGCTTTTCCTGTCAACGAGAACGATCGAGTAGTTCCCAATACTTTCCATGCTAGATATATCATAGGCGGTTCCGAAACAGAAAATAAAGTTTATTCCTTTTTCCACCATACTTTCACTTTCCATGGCTAACCGTATCCACAGGTGCCTTCCATACCAACACTATCAAAGGAATTTATTATTTGACAACATAAAGTAAATTCATTTTTCATTTTGGGACTGGGCATCCCTAATATCTTTGCCTTACTCTCGTGCAATGACAAGTGAATAAACACTCATCGTGAGAATAACATATCTAGCATGGAAATATATTAGCCACCCCCTACCGTTTCATGAGCGGTACGAGCACACAAAAGAGAAATTTATTTTGAAAATTAGAGATGGCACATGCAAATTTGCTTAGAACGGCACGGAAATACCTCATATAGGTAGGTGTAGTGGACTCATATGGCAAAACTAGTTTAAAAGATTTTGGATGCACAAGTAGTGATCATACTTAGTGCAAAAGAAGGCTAGCAAAAAGATTGAGAAGCGACCAACCAAGAAACAAAAAATCTCATAAGCGAGCATTAAGCACTATTAACACCAAATAATGCATGACAATAGGATGTAATTTCATTGCATAACTATTAACTTTCGTGCTTGCATAGGGAATCGCAAACCTTAAAACCAATATTCTTACTAAAGCATAATTACTCATCAACATGACTCACATATCACATCATCATATCAAAACTATTATAAGGAATCAAGTTTATTTTGTCCAATGATCTTCATTAAAGTTTTTATTATATCCTCCTTGGATATCTATCACTTTGGAACTAACTTTCATGTGTTGCTTTTCATAAGATCAAACAAATATAAGTGAAGATCATGAGCATAATATTTCTTTCTCTCAAATTAATTTAAGTGAAGCAAGAGGGAATTTATTAAAAAATTTACTAACTCTCAAATAAATCTAAGTGAAGCATGATAGCATTTCTTCAAAAATAACAAAGCACACCGTGCTCAAAAAGATATAAGTGAAGCACTAGACCAATTCCATAGCTCATAAGGATTTAAGTGAAGCATAGAGAGCAATTCTAACCAGTCATAGCATAATTTTGGCTCTCTCAAATAGGTGTGTCCAGCAAGGATTCATGACTTAAAATAAAAAGCAAAACAAGCAAAGACTCATATCATACAAGATGCTCCAAGCAAAACTCATAGTATGTGACGAATAAAAATATAGTTTCGAGTAAAATACCGATGGTCGTTAGAAGAAAAAGGGGATGCCACTCGGGCATCCCCAAGCTTAGTTGTTTGCTTCTCTTTGGATAATAGCTCGGGATGCCATGGGCATCCCCAAGATTAAGCTCTTCTTACTCCTTATTCCTTCATCCATCGTAACATCACCGAAAACTTGAAAACTTCAATCACACAAAACTCAACAAAACCTTCATGAGATCCGTTAGTATAAGAAAGCAAATCACTACTATAAGTACCGTAGCCAACCAATTCATATTTTATTTTTGCATTATATCTACTGTATTCCAACTTTTCTATGGCAAAAACACTTCAAAGAAAACCATAGAATCATCAAAACAAGCACACAACGGAAAGAAAACAGAATCTGTCAATAACAAAACAGTCTGTAGCAATCTGAGAACTTCGAATACTTCTGTAACTCCAAAAATTCTGAAAAATTAGGACAACGTGGGCAATTTGTATATCAATCTTGTGTAAAAAAATTCAGAGGAAAAGCACGTTTCTATGATTTTTGAAAATTATTACTCTAAGTGCAAAAGTTTCTGTTTTTCAGCAAGATCAAACAGCTATCACCCAACTTGATCCCAACGGCTTTGCTTGGCACAAACACTAATTAAAACCACAAAAACACATCTAATGAGAGGCATAATTGGGTATTTTATTGAAAACAGCAAGAAAACCAAAAAGCAAAAAGATACAAGTTGGGTTGCCTCCCAACTAGCGTTATCGTTTTATGCCCCTAGCTAGGCATAAAATTTCAATGATGCTCACACAAAAGATAAGAACTGAAACACAAAGATATCATCATAAAACATGTGAAAAACATAATTAAGTCTAACATACTTCCTATGCATAAGAATTTTATAAGCAAACAAATTATCAAGGCAAGCAAAAATTAGCATATGCAAGGAAGAAGAAAGAAACAATAGCAATCTCAACATAACGAGAGGTAATTTAGTAGCACAAAAATTTCTACAACCATATTTTCCTCTCTCATAATAATTATATGTAGGATCATATTCAAATTCAACAATATGGCTATCACATAACAATTTTTGTGCATGATCCATATGCATGCAAAGTTGAGACTCTTCCAAAATAGTGGGATTATCATTAAATAAAGTCATGACCTCCCCAAGCCCACTTTTATAAAACAATTCATGAGATCGAACACTCTCCAAATATGTGGGATTATTTTTAGCTAAAGTTGACACTCTTCCAAACCCACTTTTAATATTATCGCAAGCATATTCATCATGAGGTTTAAGTAAAGTTTCAAGATCATAAGAATCATTATCACCCCAATCATGATCATTACAATAAGTAGCGGACATAGCAAGACAAGCATCCCCAAGCTTGGGGTTTTGCATATCACTAACACAATTGGCATCAACGGAATTTATAATAACATCATTGCAATCATGCTTTTCATTCAAGGAGCTATCATGAATCACTTTATAAATTCCTTCGTTTAACACTTCATCACAATTTTCAAATTCATAATCTCAACCAAAACATCATAGAGATAATCTAGTGATCTTAATTCACTATCAATTGGTTCATCATAATTGGAACTTTTGAAAAGATTAGCAAGTGGATGAGGATCCATATCAATAGATTTTTAGCAAGCGAAGAAGCAAGCAAATAGAAGGCACATGGTAACGCAAGCAAGCATAAGATTGAACGAGAAAAAGGCGAACGAAAAAGAGGACGAATAAAATGGCAAATTTTTGTGAAGTGGGGGAGAGGAAAACGAGAGCCAAATGGCGAATAATGTAAATTGCAAGGATATGAGATTTGTGATTAGGAACCTGGTAGATGTTGATGATGTCTCCCCGGCAACGATGCCAGAAATTCCTTTTGATGTCTGCTAGAACTACGTTGGTATTTCCCCAAAGAGGAAGGGATGATGCAGCACAACAATGGTAGGTATTTCCCTCAGTGATGAGACCAAGGTTATGGAACTAGTAGGAAAACCACGCAACATTACATGAACAAAACCTGCACAAAAATAACAAATACTCGCAATCTGACGTGTTAAAGGGGTTGTCAATCCCTTTCGGGCAATGGCGCTAGAAATTGGCAAATGGACGTGAGAAAGTCATAATAGGTTGAAGAAATAGATCGTGAATAAAATAAAGTGTAGCAAGGTATTTTTGTATTTTGGTTTAATATATCTGAAAATAAAAGCAAATAAAATAGATCGCAAAGGCAAATATAATAAAGAAGACACCCGGGGGCTGTAGATTTCACTAGTGGCTTCTCTCGAGAAAATAGCAAACGGTGGGTAAACGAATTACTGTTGGGCAATTGATAGAACTTCAAATAATCATGACGATATCCAGGCAATGATCATTATATAGGCATCACGTCCAAGATTAGTAGAACGACTCCTGCCTGCATCTACTATTATTACTCCACACATAGACCGCGCGCTATCCAGCATTTATCTAGTGTATTAAGTTCATGGAAGAATGAAGTAATGCAATAAGAACGATGACATGATGTAGACAATATCTATTTATGTAGAAATAGACCGCATCTTGTTCTCCTTAATGGCAACGATACATACATGTCGGTTCCCCTTCTGTCACTAGGATCAAGGACCGAAGATCGAACCCATCACAAAGCACATCTTCCCATTGCAAGATAAATAGATCAAGTTGGCCAAACAAAACCCAAATACCGGAGAATAAATACGAGTCTATAAGCAATCATGCATATAAGAGATCAAAGAAGACTCAAATAACGTTCATGGATAAAAAGATAGATCTGATCATAAACTCAAAGTTCATCGGATCCCAACAAACACACCGCAAAAATAGTTACATCATATGGATCTCCAAGAGACCATTGTGCTGAGAATCAAAAGAGAGAGAGGAAGCCATCTAGCTACTAACTACGGACTCGTAGGTCTACAAAGAACTACTCACGCATCATTGGAGAGGCACCAATGGGCATGATGAACCCCTCTGTGATGGTGTCTAGATTGGATCTGGTGTTTCTGGAACTTGCGGTGGCTTGAATTTATTTTCGTCGACTCCCCTAGGGTTTCTGGAATATTGGGGTATTTATAGAGCAAAGAGGCGGTGCGGTAGCCCACCGAGGTGGGCATAACCAACCTGTGCACGCCTTGGGGCCCAGGCGCACCCTGGTGGTTTGTGCCGTCCTCGGGGCACCCCCAGGTGCTTCTCCGGCCCATCGGGTGTCTTCAGGTCCATAAAAAACTCCACAAAAAGTTTTGCTGTGTTTGGTCTCTATTTGATATTGATTTCATGCGATGTAAAAAACATGCAGAAAACAGCAACTGGCACTGGGCACTATGTCAACCTTGTTAGGTATGATAACACTGTTCCTATATAATCACCTTGTAATGACCCTTTTGCCAATGTGATAACCCCTTGAGCTATAAAAGGAGGGCCAGGGCAACCTTTACAAGGGTTCGAACCCATAGCAACCCCACGCATACGTACACGTGTAGCAGCCTCTCCTTGCTCCCTGCGGGGGAGAGCACTCCGTGTACTTGTGCCCTCTTCCATCCAATACTACAAAGCAGGAGTAGGGTTTTACGCTTCTCAACAGCCCGAACCTGGGTAAAGACCACGTCGCCCCTCGTTGTTCTTGCTCTTTGCATCGGGTGCATCCCCCTTGCCGAACCAGAAAGGGGCAGCCTTACCCCATAGATTGCTGGCTCCCCACATCGACATCTTTGGCGAGCCAGGCAGGGGCTGCACCGACGTGAACCAAGGCGACGAGCGGCGACTTCATCGAGTTCAGCATCTTATTCACCATCTTCATCACCTTCTATGGCGCCAAGAAGAGGGGTTCCATGACGACCAAACCCTCAACATCCAAACTCCCACCACACACGTCTGCAGGCAGCGCAGGTGGCGCCGCCACCACAAACAATGCAGATGCCACGATGGGTGTGGCCGGCATAGGAGGTGCGGTCATTGTCCCCACTACGGCGGAGATGGGCGGAGGAGACGCTGGAGGCGGACATCCAACTTGACCCTCCGGCGGAGACATCAATAATGGCCCGGGCGAACGGCTCCTGCCTCCTCGGCGCACCACCAAGCACAGCCATCAGAGCGATCGCGCCCGGTCTGGCATGAGCCGTGATCCTCCCGCTGCAACAACCCCAGCAGCGGCAGCGAGGGGGACGACATCGAGACAGACACCACATCCTTCGCAAGATGGGCACGATATGATGTTGAGTGGTGTTGTTGTACCTCCGCAGCAGCACCCACACGGCAAGATGCTAGTTGATCAGGTCCAAGATCTTCAGGCACCACTCCCACCACGCCAACCTGTTGTCATTCCCGCAGTTCGGTGAAAAGACCGTAACGGTGCTCCTGCTGGCTCTGCCAGGAGTCAAGCGACGTCACGTTCTTCACACTACAACATGCCTTCAACAGCAACAGAAGTGATGGCGCGAGCTCATATGCTGTTGGATTTCCCTCCAGTAGCCGACAAAATGGATGAGTGGAGAGCCACTATAGGGAGCTTGATTGAGTTTGTTGATGCAAACAGATCTCAGTTGGCGGAACCCTCACGGCACCCGCCAACTGCGCCTATATCTTAAACTGATGGCCGTGTGGCAAGCGGTGCACCAACGGTGCAGTCACCTCCAAGGCAGCAATCCCAACAGCAGCGCAGACACTCGCAGTAGACCCAGCAGAACGTACGGCTCGACGACGTGTCGGTGGCCTCCTCAGATCCGCGGACGCAACAAAACCAGCAGCAAGTGCTACTGGAAAGGCGAGAAGAAGATGCTCGCACCACCATTCAATGACGCCAGGAGGCACACAGTCAGTTAGACGAGTGCAACGGCCCAATCGTCGATGAGCCAACACCTGTTGTTGGTGGGTACCTGCCTTACGAGGTTGGGTGCCCTGCCTTCACACGTGAGTTACGACAAGTCTGTTGGTTGTCCGTCCGCGCGTTCAAGCCCGAAACTGGAAAAGTATGACGATAAGCTAAACCCGGCAGAGTTCCTAGGCATATACACAATCGCTGTGCAAGCTACTAGAGGAAGAGATGAGAAAATTCTAGCCAACTATTTCCCATTGGTGCTCAAGCCCAATGTGAGAGCTTGGTTGATGAACTTGCCAGAGAACTCCATTTCTCCATGGTGAGATCAATGCAACGAATTTGTTGGTGCCTTCACCGGAGGGTAGAAGGGCCCTGGGTTGCCTAGTGACTTGCAAGTGATCCCACAAAAGGAAGGAGAAGATCTGCGTAGGTACATTCAGAGGTTCAGTCGTGTACACCGTAGCATCCCGTATGTGCACCGGGCAGCTGTGATTGTCGTGCTCCACATGAACATGCGCAACCGCAAGATGTGGGAAAAGATGCACGTACGGTGGCCGAAGACCATCAATGAGCTTTACACGTTGGTGGACAATTGTGTGCGGGCTGAAGAGGGGAGAAGGATTCCCGGGGAAGTTGCTGGCATTGAAGTCGACTCTGATGATGACGATGCTGCCACCCTGAAGAAGAAAGGTCGAAGGCGCAACAGAAAGCGCAAAGGAAAATCAGTTATGGCTGTAGAGGGATCCGACGATTCTAACCTTGATTGCTTGTATCTGCGTTGGTAATCCCCCGAAGAGGAGAGGATGATGTAGCACATCAAGTATTTCCCTCTGTTATGAAACCAAGGTTATGAATCTAGTAGGAGAACCAAGCAATACTATGTAAACAACACTTGCACACAAACCACAAAAACTTGCAACCCAACGCGCAAGAGGGATTCACAATCCCTCCTCGGTATTTAAATAGATTAAATTGTATCGGATTGGATAAACAGATCTAGCAAAAACACAAAATAAAATAAGTAAAGAAAAAGTGCAGCGAGGTATTTTTGGATTTTTGGATTAACAGATCTGAAAATAATATGATAGGAAATAGATCCGGGGGTCATAGACTTCACTAGAGGCTTCTTTCGAGAAAATAGCATACGGTGGGAAAACAAATTACTGTTGGGAAATTGATAGTAGAGCAAATAATAATGACGATATCCAAGGTAATGATCATGTATATAGGCATCACGTCCAAGATTAGTAGACCGACTCCTGCCTGCATCTACTACTATTACTCCACACATCGACCGCTATCCAGCATGCATCTAGTGTATTAAGTTCATGGAAAAACGGAGTAATGCAATAAGAACGATGACATGATGTAGACAAGATCTAGTCATGTAGGAATAATAGACCCCATATTTTTATCCTTAATGGCAACGATACATACATGTCATGTCTCCTTCTGTCACTGAGATTGAGCACCGCAAGATCGAACCCATCATAAAGCACCTCTTCCCATGGCAAGAAAAATCAATCTAGTTGGCCAAACCAAACCAAAGTTTCAGAGAAGAAATACGAGGCTATAATAATCATGCATAATAGAGTTCAACAAATACTCAAATAATATTCATGGATATAACTGATCATAAACTCACAATTCATCGGATCCAAACAAACACACTGCAAAAAGTCATTACATCAAATAGATCTCCAAGAACATCGAGGAGAACATTGTATTGAAGATCAAAAAGAGAGAAGAAGCCATCTAGCTACTGCCTACGGACCCGTAGGTCTGTGATGATGATGAAGAACCCCTCTGTGATTTTTGACCCCTCCGGCAGAGTGTTGGAAAAGGCCTCTAGATTGGATCTCATGGTTCTGGAACTTGCGACGGCTGGAATTGTGTTTCGCTGACTCTAGCTTTTGGGATTTTAGACTATTTATAGAGTTGATAGTCGGTGGGGAAGCCTCCCATGGGCCCCACTACCCACCAGGGCGTCCCCGGGCCTTCTGGCGCGCCCTGGTGCCTATTGGGCCTCCTCTGGTGCACTTCCTTGGCTCCTTGGGTGTCTTCTGTCCAGAAAAAGATCTCCAAAAAGTTTCGTGGCATTTGGACCTCGTTTGGCTACAAAGTAAAAAACAAGCAGAAAACAATAACTAGCACTGGGCACTATATCAATAGATTAGTCCCCAAAAATGATATGAAGTTGCTAGTAAATGAGTATAAAACATCCAAGAATGATACTTTAATAGCATGGAACAATAAAAAATTATAGATACGTTGGAGACATATCAAGCCTTGCCAAGAAAACCAAGATGGGAAGCACCGCCAAGGAAGCAGCAGCATGCGCTGATTTCCAGGTTGCTGCGGCAGGGGAGAAGGCCGGGAAATCTGACGGGCCGTATTGCAAGATCCACCGTACTAAGGGTCACGACCTCCAGGAGTGCCGTCAAGTTGAACAGCTAGTTGAGAAATAGAAAGCTGAGTACAAGAAGCAGGGCAAGGAGAAGGGCCACGAAGGTACGAGTGGATTCAGTGAGAAGTTGAAAGATCGTGGATGTCGCCTAGAGGGGGGGGGGTGAATAGGCGCTTTAAAATAATTGCGGTTTAGGCTTGAACAAATGCGGAATAAACCTAGCGGTTAATTTGTCAAGCACAAAACCTACAACAACTAGGCTCACCTATGTGCACCAACAACTTATGCTAAGCAAGATAATCAACTATGGGATAGCAAGATATATGACAAAGAACAATATGGCTATCACAAAGTAAAGTGCATAAGTAAAGGGCTCGGGTAAGATATAACCGAGGCACGCGGAGACGACGATGTATCCCGAAGTTCACACCCTTGCGGATGCTAATCTCCGTTTGGAGCGGTGTGGAGGCACAATGCTCCCCAAGAAGCCACTAGGGCCACCAGAATCTCCTCACGCCCTCGCACAATGCAAGATGCCGTGATTCCACTAAGGGACCCTTGAGGGCGGTCACCGAACCTGCATAAATGGCAACCCTTGGGGTGGTCACCGAACCCAGACACTTTGGAAACCCTTGGGGCGGTCACGGTACCGTCAAATCGCTCAGGCGATCTCCACAACCTAATTGGAGACCCGACGCTTGCAGGAGCTTTGCACCACAATGATTGAGCTCCGAACACCACCAACTGCCTAGGGCGCCAAGGCACCCAAGAGGAACAAGCTCTAGGGTGTCCAAACACCCAAGAGTAACAAGCTCAAGGGTACCAAGCACCCAAGAGTAATAAGCTTCTCAACTTGTAACTTCCACGTATCACGTGGAGAACTCAAACCGATGCACCAAATGCAATGGCAAGGGCACACGGAGTGCCCAAGTCCTTCTCTCCCAAATCCCACCAAAGCAACTAATGCTAGGGAGGAAAATGAGAGGAAGAACGAAGAAGAACACGAAGAACTCCAAGATCTAGATCCAAGGGTTCCCCTCACTAAGAGGAGAAAGTGATTGGTGGAAACGTGGATCTAGATCTCCTCTCTCTTTTCCCTCAAGAACTAGCAAGAATCATTGAGGGATTGAGAGATAGCAAGCTCGAAGAAGGTCAACAATGGGGAAGAACACGAGCTCAAAGGATTGGGTCTCAAGGGGAAGAAGACCCCTTTTATAGGTGGGGACAAAAACCAACCGTTATCCCCTCACTCAGCCAAGACGACGCGGTACTATCAAGACGGAGCTGCGGTACTACGCAAGTGCAGACAAAGCGATGAAGGCTCACATTGCAGGCAACGAACGGTAGAACTACCGAGCGGTACTACCGCTTCTACGGTACTACCGTAAGGCAGGCAACACTAGTCATAGAGAAAGCACGGAAGTAAAAATTACTTCCGCACCTACTTCCGCCGAGGGAGGACTGCGCAAAAATCCGCACGCAGACTACCGCACACGAAGAGCGGTACTACACAGAGGGCGCAGATGTAAAATTACATCTGCCCCTACTTCCGCTCATGTCGCTAAGCCTGGCCAAAGCCCACGGTACTACCACGCCCAGCGACGCATTACTACGTAGGGCACGGATGTAAAAATTACATCCGCCCTACTACCGCTCGAGTAGTCTGCGCTGGCACGAGGCCGCGGTACTACCGCTCCCACAGAGCGGTACTGGTGAGCACTGCAGATTACTACGCGGTGGATCTGCGGTACTACCGCAGGGCCTGCGGTACTACCGCTCTGGAGAGCAGTACTACCGCATGCCCCAGATTAGCAACACTAGGAGTCCTTCATTTTGCAGAGAAGACAACAGAGGGAAACAATAAAACCAGAACTGCCATAACTTCTACAAATGAGCTCCGAATTGAGCAAACTCAAGCTTGTTGGAAACAAGACAACGAAGAGGCAGGGGAGGTATGCCTAACAAACAAAGGAGTGAAACCTCCAACAGAGAATAAACGGCATATCCTCCAACATCGAAAACATCATAGAGGATGCATGCAAACTCCGTTTTCGATGAACTCGAGCTTGTCATAAAAATGACCATAAGCTCCAAAACTCGCAAGGAGAAGAACCAAACAAGAACCAATAAAGATGATGCAAGGATGCAATGGTTTGAGCTCTCTACGAACGATACGATCAAGCAACTCATCGAGAGCCCCCCTTGATAGTACGACAATCGATCCTATAACCCGGTCTCCCACAACTACCATGAGACCAGTAAAATAGAAAACCTATCAAGGGCAAACCTTTGCCTTGCACAAAGTCCACTTGAGCTAGATGATGACGATCTTGACTCCCTCAAGTTGGACCACCTTTCTTGATTATGCGTTGGCTCGATGAAGACTAGTTGATTGCTCCCCCATACTCCACTATGGGTGAGCCACTCTTCCGCTCATCTTCACAAGTCCATTGTCACCACAATGGACGGCAAGCTTCAAGCACTTGATCTCTTCGTTATGCATCACTTGAACTTGCACTCTGCAACCTAACCCCACAAAGAACTCTCACGAAGACCATGGGTTAGCACACAAAGCGTAATGGACAATGCTTACCATACCATGGGATCACTTGATCCTCGGTACATCTTGTGCGCTTTGTGTGATGAATCTTTCCAACTCTCTTCATTTGGATGATGTCTTGAAGGTGGACATGAATGATCACACAATCTTATTCTTCAAGACATGCTTGCAATAAGCTCAACACTCACATGACCAATCTTTGGATAATTCCTTAATAGCACCTTGGTCAACACATAACCTCCTTGGAACCAACACATGGACTTCAAGAAATGCCTATGGACAAATCCTTCAAATATAACTCAATGCAACCATTAGTCCATAGAGATAGTCATCAATTACCAAAACCAAACATGGGGGCATCGCATGTTCTTTCAGAAGTGCCATCAAGTTGTCAGATATATTTATCAAATCTCATACAATTTAATCCATCTCAATATCGAGGAGGGATTGACAACCCCTCTTACGCGTTGGGTTGCAAGTATTTGTTCTTTATGTGCAAGTACCGTTTACATATTGTTGATTGGTTCTCCTACTGGATTGATAACCTTGCTTTTATAACTAAGGGAAATACTTACCATTGTTGTGCTGCATCATCCTCTCCTCTTTGGGGAAATACCAACGCAGATACAAGAAATCAACTCCAAGAAAGCAGAGCCACTAAAGGTGCTCATTGGTGAGACCGAGTTAGTCCGTGTCGGTTGTACCGATGAACTGTGTACAAGGAAACCTTGTGTTTCGGTCTGGCCCATGGGCTTGGATCGGTGGAACCGAGTTCAATGCAGAGGAAAATTTTGTCAACTCAGCTCACTTTGCAAATGAAATTTCACAAAGATTTTCAAGGAAATTTCGTAAAGATGTGCATGAATTAAACTTAGGTACAGAGACACATGAAACAAAAATCAAAAGAGATCTAGATGAAGTTTTTTTTAAATTTAGAAGGGAAACACAATAGCAGGATAACATGCAGTGGAAATACAATATTCAAAAGAACACTAGACAACTTCATCTAGAGGTGGTCGGCAACAAAGTCACCTACGTTAGAGTATATTGACTTAGGAGTCAAGTGAGATCACTTGATTGTAGGTCATACTCATCGTCTAAGCTCAAAATGGGGTTGCCATTTTTCATTTAAGCATTTTAGATGTATTCACATCTTGTTGAGTTGCTTTAACTCATGACTTGGAGTAAAGCTTCTCTAAGATGGAATGACATACCTTGGGTTGTGGTGTTGATCTTGATCATGTAGTTGAACTTGTTTTGGATGCTCAAGGTTGATGTAGTTCATCAAGAGTTGGAAGCATCCTTTGGAGTTGAAGTTCATATTCCTACATGGGTTAGTCTTGCAAGGAATAGCACTTGTGTATCAAAATTGACAATCATGAAATTTGATATATTGAAATAGTCAAACGATATGTTGAGTGAGTTCGTGCTTCCTTGATTTCAACAACCAAAGCATAGATATTTGGTGATGTAGAGATTGCTCAAGATGTGAGTGATTTGCAATCTCATAGATTGAGTCTCATCCAAGTACCTACATGGGTTGGATAACATACAAGGGTGCAGAAGTATCCAAGATAATTGATGAGAAATATCAAGGATTAGTCACATAGGCTCATGCCTTGCATGTATCCAAATGGAATCTCTATTCCAAGTTTGAGGCATCAATGATATTTAATTCACCTCTCAAATGGCAAAATATCTTTTCATCAAGAGGTTTAGTGAATATATCCGCTAATTGCTTGTCGGTACGACATGCTTAAGATTGATGTCTCCTTTAGCAACATGATCATGAATGAAATGATGATGGACTTCAATATGCTTAATGATATGTCTCCAGCGTATCTATAATTTTTGCTTGTTCCATGTTGTTATATTATCATTCTTGGATGTTTTACAATCATTTTGTAGCAAATTTATATCATCTTTTGGGACTAACCTATTGACATAGTACCCAGTGCCAGTTGCTGTTTTTTGCTTGTTTTTTTACTTTGCAGAATATAAGTACCAAACAGAGTCCGAACACAGAGAAACTTTTTGGAGGATTTTTCTGGACCAGAAGACACCTGTTGGGCCAAAGAAGTACTAGAGGGGGCTTCGAGGGGAGCACAACCCACCTGGGCGCGCCTGGGGGCCCAAGCGCGCCCTGGTTGGTTGTGCCCACCTCGGCTGCCTCCCTCATCGCCCCTTTGCTCTATAAATCCTCCAAAAATCCCAAAACCCTAGGGGAGTCGACAAAACACAATTCCAGTCGCCGCAAGTTCCAGAACCACCAGATCCAATCTAGACACCATCACGGAGGGGTTCATCATCCTAATTGGTGCCTCTCCGATGATGCATGAGTAGTTCATTGTAGACCTGCGGGTCCGTAGTTAGTAGCTAGATGGCTTCCTCTCTCTCTCTCTCTCTCTCTCTCTCTCTCTCTTTTGATTCTCAATACAATGGTCTCTTGGATATCTATTTGATGTAACTCTTTTTGTGGTGTGTTTGTTGGGATCCGATGAACTTTGAGTTTATGATCAGATCTATTTATCCATGAATGTTATTTGAGTTTCTTTGATCTCTTATATGCATGATTAATTATAACCTCGTACTTCTTCTTCGAATCTTTGGTTTAGTTTGGCCAACTAGATCGATTTTTCTTGCCATGGGAAGAGGTGTTTTCTGATGGGTTCGATAAATGCAGTGTTCTTTCCCAAAGGATGTATAAGGCAGCAAGACACGTATGTATCATTGCTATTAAGGATAACAAGATGGGGGTCTATTCCTATATGAATAGATCTCTTCTACATCATGTCATCGTTCTTATTGCATTACTCCATTTCTCCATGAACTTAATACACTAGATGCATGCTGGATAGCGGTCGATGTGTGGAGTAATACTAGTAGATGCAGGCAGGAGTCGGTCTACTAATCTTGGACGTGATGCCTATATAATGATCATTACCTAGATATCATCATAATTATTTGATGTTCTATCAATTGCCCAACAACAATTTGTTTACCCACCGTATGCTATTTTTCTCGAGAGAAGCCACTAGTGAAATCTACGTCCCCCCGGGTCTATTCTTTATCATATTTGCTTTGAGATCTATTTTTATTTGCTTTTGTTTTGAGATCTATTATTCTAAAAACCCAAAAATACCTTGCTGCACCTTTTCTTTATTTATTTTATTTTGTGTTATCGCGAGATCTATTTATCAAAAATCATACAAACCAATCTATCTTTTACCCGGGAGGGATTGAAAACCCCTCTTACGCATCGGGTTGCAAGTATTTGTTCTTTGTGTGCATGTTCCGTTTACATAGTGTTGCTTGGTTCTCCTACTGGTTCGATAACCTTGGTTTCATAACTGAGGGAAATACCTACCGAAGTTGTACTGCATCATCCCTTCCTCTTCGGGGAAATACTGACGCAAATACGATCCATCACTTAGTTCAAGAATGTTGCATGGGATTGTGAGCAATCTTAATAGCACTCTCATTGTACCAAAGCATTGGAACATGTTTCGCACGTATCCCATAAGTTTGAGTCATCCAAAGTAATTGAGCACAACATGATCTGGCGGCAATGTATTTTGCTTCAGTGGTGGATAAGGATATCGAATTTTGTTTCTTGGAGGACCAAGAGACAAGTGATCTACCAAGAAATTGACATGTACCCGAAGTGGACTTCCTATCAACCTTGTCACCGCCATAGTCCGAGTTGGAATAGCCAACAAGATCAAAAGATGACCTCTTAGGATACCAAATGCCAAAGTTTGGTGTATGAATTAAATATCTCTCACTATCCTTTTCACGGCCTTAAGATGACATTCTTTAGGAGCCCCTTGATATCGTGCACACACTTAGCATAATATTGGTCCAGGAGGCACATAGATATAATAATGAACCAATCATAGAACGGTAAACCTTTTGGTCAACTAGATTGCCATCCTTAGTCAACTCAAGATGTCCACTAGTAGGCATAGGTGTTTTCATACCTTTGCTTTCTTGCATGTTGAACTTCTTGAAAAGATCCTTGGTATACTTTGTTTGTGATACAAAGGTACCTTAGTTTGCTTGATTTGCAACCCAAGGAAAAATTTGAGTTCGCTCATCATAGACATCTCAAACTTCTCTGACATTAGCCTTCCAAACTTTTCACTAAAATGGGGGTTAGTAGAACCGAATATGATATCATCCACATATTTTGGCACACAAATAGTTCTCCATTAACCCTTTTAGTAAAAAGAGTCGAATCAATTTTCCCAATTTCGAAGCCTTTTTCAATAAGAAACTTAGTCAAGCATTTATACCAAGCTCTAGGAGCTTGTTTAAGACCATAAAAAGATCTGTGAAGTTTGTAGACATGATTAGGTTTCTTGGGATTAACAAAGCCGGGAGGTTGTTTAACATACACTTCCTCCTCAATTTCAACATTTAGAAAAACACTTTTAATGTCCATTTGGTATAAAGTGATATCACGGTGATTGGCATAAGCAAGTAAAATGCGAATGGACTCAAGTCTAGCAACGGGGGCATATGTCTCATGATGACCCACAAGGAAATGATAAGCGGTTTTCAACAAGGTATTCTCTGCAAGCACTGGAATTATCGGTAACAGATAGTTTTGTGATAAGGTAATTGGTAACGTGTAACAAGTAACAAGCGTAAATAAAGTGCAGCAAGATGGCCCAATCCTTTTTGTAGCAAAGGACAAACCTGGAAAATTTCTTATATGAAGGAAAACGCTCCCGAGGGCACATGGGAATTATCGTCAAGCTAGTTTTCATCACGTTCATATGATTCGCGTTCGGTACTTTGATAATTTGATATGTGGGTGGACCGGTGCTTGGGTGCTGTCCTTACTTGGACAAGCGTCCCACTTATGATTAACCCCTATTGCAAGCATCCGCAACTACAAAAGAAGTATTAAGGTAAACATAACCATAGCATGAAACATATGGATCCAAATCAGCCCCTTACGAAGCAACGCATAAACTAGGGTTTAAGCTTCTGTCACTCTAGCAACCCATCATCTACTTATTACTTCCCAATGCCTTCCTATAGGCCCAAACGATGGTGAAGTGTCATGTAGTCGATGTTCACATAACACCACTAGAGGAGAGACAACATACATCTCATCAAAATATCGAACGAATACCAAATTCACATGACTACTAATAGCAAGACTTCTCCCATGTCCTCGTGAACAAACGTAACTACTCACAAAGCATATTCATGTTCATAATCAGAAGGGTATTAATATGCATAATGGATCTGAACATATGATCTTCCACCAAGTAAACCAACTAGCATCAACTACAAGGAGTAATCAACACTACTAGCAACCTACAGGTACCAATCTCAGTCTTGGAGAAAAGAATTGGATACAAGAGATGAACTAGGGTTTGAGAGGAGATAGTGCTGGTGAAGATGTTGATGGAGATTGACCCCCTCCCGATGAGAGGATAGTTGGTGATGACGATGATTTCCCCCTCCCGGAGGGAAGTGTCCCCGGCAGAACAGCTCCGCCAGAGCCCTAGATTGGTTCTGCCAAGGTTCTGCCTCGTGGCGGCAGAGTCTCGTCCCGAAAGCTTGCTTATGATTTTTTCTCGGACGGAAGACTTCATATAGCAGAAGATGGGCACCGAAGGGCCACCAAGGGCCCACGAGGTAGGGGGTGCGCCCAGGGGGGTAGGGCGCGCCCCCCACCCTCATGGCCAGGGTGTGGGCCCCCTATGGTATTTTCTTTGCTTAGTATTTTTTATTATTTCCAAAAATAACTTCCGTGGAGTTTCAAGACTTTTGGAGTTGTGCAGAATAGGTCTATAATATTTGCTCCTTTTCCAGCCCAGAATTCCAGTTGCCGGCATTCTCCCTCTTCATGTAAACCTTGTAAAATAAGAGAGAATAGGCATAAGTATTGTGACATAATGTGTAATAACAGCCCATAATGCAATAAATATCAATATAAAAGCATGATGCAAAATAGACGTATCAACTTCCCCAAGCTTAGACCACGCTTGTCCTTAAGCGGAAGCCAATAACGATAAATATGTCCACATGTTTAGAGATACAGGTGTCGATAAAATAAAATACGGACATGAGGGCATCATGATCATTCTTATAACAACAACATATATATATTTTGTCATATGATTTCTTATGCTGAAGTAACAATCTATCCACAATGTTAATTATGAATCAGAAACTTCATTGAAAACTAACAAACTATAATCTCAGTCATTGAGGCAATTACAATTTATCACAACATCAGAAAGAGTCAATACAAGAGCTTTCCAGTAAGTCCACATACTCAACTATCATTTAGTCTTTCACAATTGCTAACACTCACGCAATACTTGTGGTTACGGAGTTTTAATCGGACACAAAGAAAGATAGGGGCTTATAGTTTCGCCTCCCAACTTTTTACCTAAAGGGTAATGTCAACAATAATAGTTCATGCTAACTTACATCCAATTGGATATATATATCAGGATCTTTCCAACACAATGTGCTTGCCAAAGGATAAAATGTAAAAAGGAAAGGTGAATACCACCATGACTCTTGGATAAGGTAGAAGCTAATAGTACAAGATAGGCCCTTCGCAGAGGGAAGCAGAGGTTGTCATGCGCTTTCGGGGTTGGATGCACAAAATCTTAATGCGAAAGAACGTCACTTTATATTGCCACTTGTGATATGGACCTTTATTATGCAGTCCGTCGCTTTTATTTCTTCCACATTACAAGATCGTATAAATCTTATTTTCTCCCACACTAATAAGTCATACATATTTAGAGAGCAATTTTTATTGCTTGCACCGATGACAACTTACTTGAAGGATCTTACTCAATCCATAGGTAGATATGGTGGACTATCATGGCAAAACCGGGTTTAAGGAATTTGGAAGCACAAGTAGTATCTCTACTTGGTGCAAAGAATTTGGCTAGCATGAGAGAGAAAGGCAAGCTCAACATGTTGGATGATCCATGAAAATATACTTTATTTCAGATATAAGAAAACATAACCCATCATGTTGTCTTCCTTGTCCAACATCAACTCTTTAGCATGTCATATTTTGATGAGTGCTCACAATCATAAAAGATGTCCAAGATAGTATATTTATATGTGAAACCTATCTTTCTTTATTACTTCCTATTAATTGCAACGATGGCCAAAACTATGTTTGTCAACTCCCAACAACTTTTAATCATCATACTCTTTCTATGTGAAGTCATTACTCTTCATAAGATCAATATGATCTCTTTTTATTGCTTTTTATTCTTTCTTTTTCTTTTATTCACTCAAGATCATAACAAGATAATCAAGCCATTGACTCAACACTAATCTTTATTATATATAGCTCACGGACTCGATTACATAGAAGGATCATAAAGCAAAACTCACATCTAAATCACACTAAAATTTATTCTACTAGATCAAGATAATACAAAAAGGATCGAACTAAGAAAAACTGTAAAGATAGGAGTGTGATGGTGATACGATACCGGGGAACCTCCCCCAAGCTTGGCAGTTGCCAAGGGGAGTGCCCATACCCATGTGATTATGTCTCTTTTCTTTGGTGAAGATGATGGTGGTGATGATGGATAGTCGCACATCGAGCGTAAGAGATCCTCCAACTTGCGGATAATGCCCTTGAGTGCGATGATATGGTCCTTCAACAAAATATTTTCACGTGTGAGATACTTGTTTTGTATACGAGCTAACTCAATCATCTTGAAAGCTTCAATCTCAGTTGGGGTAAAGAGAGGTGGAAGGGTGTCTTCTTCTTCTGCTGCCGGAGCTTGATCTTCCATAGTCTCCTTGATGCTGTCATCCTTGTTGATCTCCTCGGGTTCTTCTCTCTTCATATCTATCTTCATCAGCCAAGCATCATTGCCCTGACTGTTGGAGGAGGGGGACGACATGATGCCTGGCCTTCATGACTCTGACAGAAAACAGCTCGAAACAAGAACATAAGATATTTGCGTGATACAGGAGTCAAAACCTTCGGGAGATTATCTAATGAATTTTTTCCAACCAAGATACGTATCGTGCAAGAAAACGGAGTTCGGAGAGCACACGAGGTGCCCACGAGGCAGGAGGGCGCGCCCAGGGGGTAGGGCACGCCCTCCACCCTCGTGGAGGCCTCGTGTCCTTCCCGGACTGCTTCTTATTTTCCTATTTTTCTAAATATTCCAAAACTAAGGAAAATTACCATTAGAACTGTTTTGGAGTCGGTTTACTTACCGTACCACATACCTATTCCTTTTCGGGTCTGAAATGTTCTGGAAAGTGTCCCTTATGTATTCCTCCGGGGTTACGGTTTCAATAATATTTGTATCAACATTTATCGGATTACCTGAGATATAATGTTTGATTCTTCGGCCATTCACCACCTTCGGATTTGTGCCTTCGAAGTTGTTGATTTTTATGGCACCGGAACGATAGACCTCCTCAATGACGTAAGGACCTTCCCATTTAGAGAGAAGTTTTCCTGCAAAAAATCTTAAACGAAAGTTGTATAGCAACACATAATCACCTACATTAAATTCACGTTTTTGTATCCTTTTGTCATGCCATCTTTTAACTTTTTCTTTAAACAACTTGGCATTCTCATAGGCTTGGGTTCTCCATTCATCAAGTGAGCTAATGTCAAATAACCTCTTCTCACCGGCAAGTTTAAAATCATAATTGAGCTCTTTAATGGCCCAATATGCCTTATGTTCTAGTTCGAGAGGTAAGTGACATGCTTTTCCATAAACCATTTTATAAGGAGACATACCCATAGGATTTTTATATGCAGTTCTATAGGCCCATAATGCATCATCAAGTTTTTTGGACCAATTCTTTCTAGATCTATTAACAGTCTTTTGCAGAATTAATTTGAGCTCTCTATTACTCAATTCTACTTGACCACTAGACTATGGGTGATATGGAGATGCAATTCTATGATTAACATCATACTTAGCAAGCATCTTACGAAAAGCACCATGAATGAAATGTGAACCACCATCAGTCATTAAATATCTAGGGACTCCAAACCTCGAAAAAATAACTTCTTTAAGCATCTTAATAGAGGTGTTATGATCAGCACTACTAGTTGGAATAGTTTCTACCCACTTAGTAAAGTAATCAACGGCAACTAAAATATGTGTATATGCATTAGAGGCAGGAAACGGTCCCATATAATCAAAGCCCCAAACATCAAATGGTTCAATAACAAGTGAATAATTCATAGGCATTTCTTGACGTCTACTAATATTACCAATTCTATGACATTCATCACAAGATAAGACAAACTTACAATCATCCTTGAAGAGAGTAGGCCAATAAAAACTAGATTGCAATACCTTATGTGCAGTTCTATCTCTAGCGTGGTGTCCTCCATAAGCCTCAAAGTGACACTTGGTAGGATCTATTCCTGTTCATGCTCAGGTACACAACGCCTAATAACACCATCTACTCCTTCTTTATAAAGATGTGGGTCATCCCAGAAGTAATGTCTTAAATCATAGAAAAACTTTTTCTTTTGCTGGTATGTGAAACTAGGTGGTATAAATTTAGCAAAAATGTAATTAGCATAATCAACATACCATGGAGCAGTACGAGAAGCATTTATGACATTTAGTTGTTCATCAGGAAAGCTATCATCAATAGGTAGTGGGTCATCAAGAGCATTCTCTAACTTAGACAAGTTGTTCAAGAACGGGTTCTCAGCTCCTTTTCTATCAATAATATGTAAATCAAATTCTTGTAGCAAGAGAACCCATCTAATAAGTCTAGGTTTAGCATCTTTCTTTTCCATAAGATATTTAATAGCAGCATGATCAATGTGAATAGTTACTTTAGAATCAACAATATAAGGTCTGAACTTATCACAAGAAAATACAACTGCTAAAAATTCCTTTTCAGTAGTAGCATAATTTCTCTGGGCATTGTCTAGAGTTTTACTAGCATATTGAATGACATTTAATTTCTTATCAACTCTTTGCCCTAGAACAGCACCTACAACATAATCACTAGCATCACACATAATTTCAAAGGGTAAATTCCAATCAGGTGGCTGAACGATAGGTGGAGAAATTAATGCTTTCTTAAGCATTTCAAATGCTTCTACACAATCATCATCAAAGACAAACGGTATATATTTTTGTAAAAGATTAGTCAGAGGCCGAGAAATTTTTGAGAAGTCCTTAATGAACCTCCTATAAAAACCGGCATGACCAAGGAAACTTCTTATACCTTTGATATCCTTGGGACATGGCATCTTTTCAATAGCATCGACTTTAGCTTTATCAACTTCAATACCTCTTTCAAAAATTTTATGCCCCAAGACAATGCCTTCATTAACCATAAAGTGGCACTTCTCCCAATTCAAGACAAGATTAGTTTCTTCACATCTCTGCAAAACTCGATCAAGGTTGCTCAAGCAAACATCAAAAGAGGATCCATAGACGGAGAAATCTTCCATGAAGACCTCACAAATCTTTTCACAAAAGTCAGAGAATATAGCCATCATGCATCTTTGAAAGGTAGCAGGTGCATTACATAAACCAAAAGGCATACGTCTATAAGCAAGAGTACGGAAAGGGCAAGTAAATGTGGTCTTTGGTTGATCATCAGCTGACACAGGTATTTGAGAGAAACCAGAATAACCATCTAGAAAGCAAAAATGTGTATGTTTGGATAACCTTTCTAGCATTTGATCAATAAAAGGTAAGGGGTAATGATCTTTTTTAATAGCCTTATTTAATTTGCGAAAATCAGTTACCATCCTGTAACCTGTAATAATTCTTTGCGGGGTCATTCATCTTTATCATTAGGAATGACAGTAATACCTCCTTTCATAGGGACACAATGGACAGGACTTACCCACTGACTATCAGCAACGGGATAAATAGTACATGCCTCAAGGAGCTTTAGTATCTCCTTTCTTACCACTTCCTTCAATTTCGGATTTAGTCGTCGTTGATGATCAATAACTGGTTTGGCATCTTTCTCCAAATTTATTTTGTGTTGACATAGAGTGGGACTAATGCCCTTAAGATCATTGAGGGAGTCCTGGATTAGGAGGTGTCCGGATAGCCGAACTATCATTGTTGGCCGGACTCCTGGACTATGAAGATACAAGATTGAAGACTTCGTCCCGTGTCCGAATGGGACTTTCCTTGGCGTGGAAGGCAAGCTTGGCGATACGGATATGTAGATCTCCTACCATTGTAACCGACTCTGTGTAACCCTAACCCTATTCGGTGTCTATATAAACCGAAGGGTTTTAGTCCGTAGGACGAAGAAAAATCATACCATAGGCTAGCTTCTAGGCTTTAGCCTCTCCGATCTCGTGGTAGATCTACTCTTGTACTACCCATATCATCAATATTAATCAAGCAGGAGTAGGGTTTTACCTCCATCGAGAGGGCCCGAACACAGGTAAAAACATCGTGTCCCTTGTCTCCTGTTACCATCCGCCTAGACGCACAGTTCGGGACCCCCTACCCGAGATCCGCCGGTTTTGACACCGACATTGGTGCTTTCATTGAGAGTTCCTCCGTGTCGTCATCTTTAGGCCCAATGGCTCCTCCGATCATCAATAACGACGCGGTCCAGGGTGGGACCTTTCTCCCCGGACAGATCTTCGTATTCGGCGGCTTTGCACTGCGGGCCAATTCGCTTGGCCATCTGGAGTAGATTCAAAGCTACGCCCCTGGCCATCAGGTCAAAATTGGGAGTTTGAACTACATGGCCGACATCCGCGGAGACTTGATCTTCGACGGATTCGAGCCACAGCCAAGCGCGCCGCATTGTCTCGACGGGCATGATATAGCTCTGTCGCCGAGCAGTGCCCTGGAGGCCGCACCAGAGTCCGCTCCGACCCTTAGCTCGGAGCCGACTTTGCTGATCGAGGATGAGTGGCTGGACACCGCCTCGGGGGCTACGATCTCTACGGCGATTAAGCCGAACACCATCCCTGTCCTTTGCAAAGCTCGTGACTCCATGGAGCGGACTCCTCCGGACTCAACTTTCCGCTACCGCCAATCATTTCCGATTGGGCGCCGGTTATGGAATTCACCGCTGCAGACATCTTTCAGCACTCGCCCTTTGGCGACATCCTGAGCTCACTAAAGTCTCTCTCTTTATCAGGAGAGCCCTGGCCGGACTATGGTCAGGAAGGTTGGGACACGGACGACAAAGAAATTCAACGCCCACCCACCACCCACTTTGTAGCCACTGTCGATGATTTAACCGACATGCTCGACCTCGACTCCGAAGACATCGACGGTACGAACGACGATGCCGGAGACAACCAAGAACCAGCGCGTACAGGGCACTGGAAGGCCACCTCAATTCACGATGTGTATATGGTGGACACACCTAAAGGAAGCAATAACGAGGAACAACGGGACGCTGTGAAGGATAATTCCCTCGGAAAGTAGTCAAAACGGCGACGTAAGCGCCGCTTAAAACCCCACCTCGACAAAGACAAATACCACACGCACCCAGCCATAGAGCGAGGCGAACCGGTGGACGATTTAACATGCTATCGAGGAACCATCCGAACAGGATAACTTGGATAAACAACCCGTCCCCGGCAAAGACAATAGTCCGGACGATCTCATGCCGGACACATCATCGGAGAAGAAGAACCTCCACAAAGAGCTCGTCACCACTGCACGTAGCCTGAAAAAGCAGAAACGGAAGCTCAAAACAGCGGAAGACGCACTCCGAATAAGATGGAGCAAAGTACTCAACACCGCAGACAAATATGGTGATAACCGCCAAACAAACCAAAGCGCAAACTACTGCCCGAATTCGACGAGGAGGCCGTAGAGCCCCCACGATCAAAAACCAAAGAGAACGCCCGGTCGGATAGACGACCAAATGGCGAACGTAGAGCGGCAAGTGGCGCCGCACACAAGCCAGCACGCGATCCGCGTAAGGAATCACACCAAAAGGATGGCCCAATCAGGTCTATCTATGGGCCAAGGAAGCAAGCTCTAGAAAGCAACGCAACACGTCGAGTATTCGAGCATCACGGCACACCCAAATACAGGGGCGCCGCACACCCCCTATGTTTCACCAATGAGGTGCTGGATCATGAATTTCTAGCGGGATTCAAGCCCGTAAACATAGAGGCATACAACGGAACAACAGACCCTGGAGTCTGGATCGAGGATTACATCCTGCACATACACATGGCCAGAGGAGATGACCTCCACGCCATAAAATACTTACCCCTCAAGCTCAAAGGGCCAGCCCGGCATTGGCTTAAAAGCCTCCCCGAAAACACCATTGGAAGCTGGGAAGAGCTCGAGGATGCATTTCGGGCAAATTTTCAGGGGACTTATGTCCGCCCTCCGGATCTGAGACGATCTAAGTCACATAACTCAACAGCTCGGAGAGTCAGCCCAGAATTCTGGAACAGGTTCCTCACTAAGAAGAACCAAATAGTTGATCGTCCGGACGCCAAGCCTTAACAGCTTTCAAACACAACGTCCAGGGACGAATGGCTCGCCAGACACCTCGGCCAAGAAAAGCCGAGAACAATGGCCGCACTAACAAGCCTCATGACCCGCTTTTGCGCGGGAGAGGATAGCTGGCTGGCAAGATGCAGCACTAGCGACCCAAGTACATCCGAGGCCAGGGATGGAAATGGGAAACCACGACGCAACAAGGACCAGCGCCGGACAAAGGGAAACAGTCTGAGGAGCACGGCAGTCAACGCCAGATTCAAAAGCTCTCGGCAGAATAATAAAAAATTGCCCCTTAAGGATAATAGCGATGAGCTATCCAACTTAAACAAAATCTTGGACAAGATATGCCAAATCCACAAGACTCAGGAAGCCTGCAAACCACACCCACAGAGATTGCTGGATCTTCAAGCAGTCCGGCAGACTCAACGCCGAACACAAGGGGCTCGACACACCAAGTGAGGACGATGACGAGCACCACAAGCAGAGCACCGGAAAACAAAAGAATTTCCCACAAGAGGTCAAAACAGTAAACTCACTTCAAGCGACAAAAGGGAAAAACAGAGCGTCGCCCACTGAAATACGCGCCGCACAGTCTACCCCAGCAGAGTCCCAACACTGGTTGTCAAAACCAATTACCTTCGACCATCAGGACTACTCCGAAAGTATCTGGAACGCATGATGGACTGCCTTGATATTAGATCCTATAATCGACGGACTCCAATTTACACAAGTCCTAATGGACGCTAAACCTGCTATACCAGGATACAATCCGCAGAATAGGGATAGACCCAACCAAAATTCGTCATAGTAGCACCTCCTTTCAAGGGGTAATGCCAGGCCCATATGCCCACTGTACAGGCTCCCTACGGCTAGAAGTTGTATTCGGCTCATCCGACAACTCCCGTCGCGAAAAGTTAACCTTCCATATTGCCCCATTTCAAAGTAGCTATCAAGCACTATTGGGACGTGAAGCTTTCATCCGCTTTAACGCAATACTACATTACGCATCCCTTACACTTAAAATGCCCGGTCCACGCGGCATCATATCACTAAAAGGGAATATTGTGTGTTGTTCGAGCATGGAAGGATGTGAGACTGCCTTGACAGCCTCACACTAATCCAGTTTTGCTAATCAACGCACCCAAACAGGTCATCCAGACCCCGGACACGGTTAGACGAGTCCGGCCTAAACATACAAGAGCTCATTAGCCACACACCCCCGTACAAGGGGCTGCACACATGAGCAATGAGAGACCATAAAGCTCAGTTTTATTCAATTTTTTGAACCATACTCCTTTTCCGTACAAAGTACATTCTTCGCACGATATTTCCTCAACTAATTTCCTCTCTTTCATAGATGAACACCGTGCTACACCCGTCCAGACACGGCACAACGGAGACACAGGCGCAGACGTGCAGTAGGGACCCGTTGCGAGGATTCTTTTCAGATTAAGACCCTGCGTAAACCTTTCTTACTGTCTCTTGTTGATACACATCCTCCGTCTTCTTGATATAGCCGAAGAGGAGGCTGGCGTTTTGGCATCGGCCGCGCCAGAATTTTGCTCGTACCTGGACACCAGGGGCTTATTATCAAGGGCGTTGTCCGGCCCGTTTTCATAAAGACCGAATACCTTAGGGAGTGTTCGGCGTCTCGAGTTAGGCCTTATATGCATCAGCTTCGAATCATGTCTTTGGTCGAATGTTGGGTTTGCCCGGCTCCTGTGTTTTGCTGCCTGACGTTCCGCTCTATCGGCTAACGCGGCACCAGGAGAACTACTGCGATTGTGCTCCGGTTTGGCCGGGTGAGCGCCTCAGTAGAGAAAGCCGTAAACTGACTGTCATGATATAGCGTGAGACTGGTCAACCACTCGATGACTAAAAGGAATGTTTAGAATTCCTCCGCATTAATGAAGGACCGTTTCCCGGTCAGACACATACGCGCCCCAAATTTGGGAGAGCGCGGTGCCCCCAGGGGCTATTAAGTAGCCCCACCATCGAAATCCTATGGCTAAGTGAAAGTGATAAAGCATTATAGTCCGGTTGCCTAGTTTGCTACGCTATCACCTCCTTTACAGGACCAAGACGTTGGATTAAGTGTGAAAATGCACTTTTTTTGCAAACACCCCCGCATTATGTGCGTGGGGGCTGAAGCCGAAGACTGCCATCTTTCAGGTTATATACACATATACATGAACGGCCAAACAGGAGGCATTTTACTACTTGAACGCACAAGTATAAAAGCTTTTATATATTACATTGAAACATTGTTTCACCAATAGTACATGTCATTAGAACATAATATCCTTCGAGCACTGCGTCTCTATTAAACGAGCGCCCGGCAGGACTTCCTCAAAATAGTGCTCGTCAGGTAGTCGTCTTCTGTCCGAATCTTGGGATGCAACATCGATGGCCTTCATTTCCACCCAGTATGTCTTGACACGGGCAAGTGCCATCCGCGCACCCTCTATGCATGCTGACCGCTTCATTACATCAATATGTGGCACCGCACCAAGAAACTGTTGCACCAAGCCAAAATAAGTCTTCGGCTCGGGCCTGTTCGGCCAGAAATGAGTCACGACATCCCTCATGGCGAGTCCGGACAACCTATTCAACTGCCCATTCGGCCAAACGATCGGTTAACGGAAGTGGACGCTCCGGACTATGGAACTGCGACCAAAAAAGCTCTTCCATTATGTGATGCTTTTGACCTTGGAAGTGCTCGACCGCATCCGCGACACTCGCCGCCAATTACAGATAAGCATCTTCTGCACCCCACAGCCGGTCCAACTGAGCATACTTCGGATCCGTGAACTTCCTCCGGAGCAGAAAGGGCTTTCCAGCCGCGATATCCCCGGCTTGACGTAGCTCCTCCTTTATAGCTCTCATTGTGGAGCGGGCATCCTTGGCTTCGGTAGTGGCCTTTTTCAGGTCCTCTTGCTCCGCTCGACGTTCCTTTTCAAGGACCTCACAGCAGTCGGTAGCATTCTTCAACTTTACGGCCATCTCGGCCATTTCCTCCCTGCTTCGGCAGTGAGCAGCATGTTCGGCTTTTAGCTCTTCGGCCGTCTTTAAGGCAGCCGCATTCCTTTTTCTGGCTTGCTCCTTGGTTTCGGCGAAGCCACCAAGGTCCTCCATAGCAGCGGCACCATCTGCATCAAGCATACATGTTGTAAGGCACGGGTGTACAGCTCCCTTACCAAGTGTCCATGGAGTAGTTAAATACCTTGCGACTCGTCAAGTCGCTTATTGACAAGGGTGATATCCGCATCCGCCACGTCAAGTTGCCGCTTCAATTCGGCAAATTCATCAGTCCGGCTAGCCAGCGAACGCTCCTCCACCTATATAGGAAAGGCGACATCTTACAACTGAGATTATGATCCTCGGCGCGCTGTCACTTTTGACAACGTACCGAGTCTCAGGGGCTACTATCTATACAGGACGCATTCTATATGCAAAACTATCGGAAGGTACATCATTTTTATGCATTTCAAATCCTGTCGATAAACTTCGACGGCTTCATGCAATCCGCTCTCGGCCAGACGCAATACTTTCAATCACCGTACCCATTAACGCGCGGTGATCTTCTGAGATAGACGCTCGCCCCAGCAGATCCTTCAGCTCCTCCGACCGCATACCAGTTGGCGCCGGACCTTCCGGCCCCGCCGGACTCGGGGACACCCTCCGTGACGACACCTCAGGGTCGTCCGCCTCGCATGATGGTGCGGCATGTGGAGGTGTTTCGCTTTGCATCATCTCCGGACGAAGACCCCCCGAAGACAAGCTCTGCTGAGTAGGGTTGAGATCCGAACTACAAGGTAAAATTTCGGTTATCTTCAGAAATAAAAACAAGGATGTCCCTTATTACAAGACTCCTCTTTCTACTTACGGCTCGCTGGAGGGCTGATCCCCTTGGGGAAATAGTGCGGCTGGGGTGTTTCCCGACGCCGGACCCTCTGGCGAAGATTTCTTTCCCCGCTTTGAGGCCTTGGCCTCCGGATCTTCAGAAGCGGTCCTCTTCTCCCCCTGAGGGGTGGGATTCTCGATCCCTCCTTCTTTGAAAACCTCCTTCGCGGAGGCAGTAGCTTCCCTGTTCCCCCCTTCACCCTCTTTCAAAGGCACAACTGTCAGCATCTTGGTTAACACAGGATCCGGCGTGGTCTCAGGAAGGGGGCCGGACACCTTATTAGCTTCGCCTTCGCTATCCACTCCTGCTCAAGGGACAGCTCTTTAAAGGGCAAGTTTTAGATAAATGAATGGATAGCATGTCCCAAAAGGGACTACTTACTTGAGTATCCCAAGCGATTGCAGCTTAGGCTCAAGGCCTCGGTCAAGTCCGGACACTTCTCTTGTGCTCAAGAACAGTTTATACATCTCCACGGGCGTCAGCGCCCATAAAATGTTGGAGAGCTCGTGGTCCCTCCGGATTAAATTCCCACAAAGTGAGGGGGCGACGCCAGGTAGGCGTAATGCACCGAATCAGCATGACCTGCGCCGCTACGACCAGATTGATCTCTCTCTCTTGGAGGTCTCGAATACGGCCCTGCAGCAGAGGTACGTCCTTGGGCGGCCCCCAGTCAAGCCCTTTGTTGACCCATGACGCCAGCCGTTGTGGAGGACCCGAGCAGAAGGCAGGTGGCGCCACCCATTTGGTGCCCCTGGGAGCAGTGATATAAAAGCACTTTTGCTTATAACAGCCCCTCTACACTCTGCCTGCTGCCCCTTGATCATCTTCGGCTCCACCTTGAAGGTCTTAAGCCACAATCCGAAGTGAGGGGTAATGCGGAGGAAGGCTTCGCATACGACAATGAACGATGAGATGTGGAGGATAGACTCCGGATCCAAGTCATGGAATTCCAGCACGTAATAAAACATGAGTCCCCTCACAAAGGGGTCCGTCGGGAAGCCTAAACCCCGAAGGAAGTGAGACATGAACACCACGCTCTCACCAGGCTCGGGAGCGGGAATAACCTGCCCTCGGGCAGGCAGCCTATGCGAAATTTCGCCGGTTAGATACCTGGCGTCTCTCAGCTTTAGTAGCCCTCCTCCGTGACGGAGGAGGGCATCCACCGGCCGTGCAGGTCGGAGCCGGACATCGTCGAAGGTCCGAAGCGCCTGAATCTGGAGCTTTGGGTGTTGGAACTCGAGGCAAGGCGCGGATTCGATTGAGATTGAAAGAAGGGCGGGCCTTGGTCTCATTATAAAGAGGTTGAATACCAAGAGCCCCCCCCCCCCCCCCGTGACCGTTCGGGACTCGCCTTCGATAGAGGGGGCGTGCTAACGGGCATGACTGGGTTACCCACACCCACATTAATGAGAATCCTGAAATAAGGGGGCACGATCTCCGCTTTAATAAGACGTGTCAAGGAAACCGCCTCACTAAACGCGCTGAGGTGGAACAGTAAAAACGATTCATATAAAGGCCTGGCCGTGGTGTGATGTCACGCCGCGGAATACGTCAACAGATCTGTGTAAAAATTATTCTCTCTACGGTGGTATGTGGAACTTGTTTTGCAGAGCCGGACACTATCCTTGTGTTCAAAATCTTCCATGAAGTATTCGGAGGAAGAACCCCCCTTGCAATGTCAAGACAATATGCCACGGACTCGTCGTCATTGAAGCCTGGTTCAGGGCTACCGAGGAGTCCTGGATTAGGGGTGTCCGGATAGCCGAACTATCATCGTTGGCGGACTCCTGTACTATGAATATAAAAGATTGATGACTTCGTCCCGTGTCCGTTTGGGACTTTCCTTGGCGTGGATGGAAAGCTTGGCTATCCGGAATTGTAGATCTCCTACCATTATAACCGACTCTGTAACCCTAACCCTATTCGGTGTCTATATAAACCGAAGGGTTTTAGTCCGTAGGACGAAGAACAATCATACCATAGGCTAGCTTCTAGGGTTTAGCCTCTCTGATCTCGTGGTAGATCTACTCTTGTACTACCCATATCATCAATATTAATCAAGCAGGAGTAGGGTTTTACCTCCATCGAGAGGGCCCGAACCTGGGTAAAAACATCGTGTCCCTTGTCTCCTGTTACCATCCGCCTAGATGCACAGTTCGGGACCCCCTACCCAAGATCCGCCGGTTTTGACACCGACAATCATCAAGAGTATATCCAATAGCAGCACGATGCTTCTTCAGAGTTTTCAATAATCTTTTCCTATTCTTGCTCTGAAAGGTTAGCACTAGTAATAACAGGATATATCTTCTTTTCATCAAGATAAGCATATTTAAGAGTATCTGGTAATGGTCTAAGCTCAAACATGGGATCACCCTTGGGTGGAGGAGGATCCCCTAGGATTTCAACAGGCAAGTTGTGTTTCAGAATAGGTCCCTGTTTAAAGAATACGTCATCTATTTCCCTTCTTTCATTCATAAACATATCATTTTCATGGTCTAGCAAATATTGTTCTAAAGGATCACTAGGAGGCACGATAATAGAAGCAAGACTAATAATTTCATCTTTACTAGGCAATTTTTCATCACGAGGTTGTCTATGAAATTTAGAGAAATTAAACTCATGAGACATATCATCCAAACCAATAGTAACAACATCCTTTTCGCAGTCTATCTTAGCATTAACAGTATTCAAGAAGGGTCTACCAAATATAATGGGACAAAATATATATTGTGGGGAACCAAGAACAAGAAAATCAGCAGGATATTCAGTTTTCCCGCACAAGACCTCAACATCTCTAACAATCCCAACCGGTGAAATAGTATCTCTATTAGCAAGCTTAATGGTAACATCAATATCTTCTAACTCAATGGTGCAATATCATGCATAATTTCATGATATAAGGAAATAGGTATTGCACTAGCACTAGCACCCATATCACATAAGCCATGATAACAATGATCTCCTATTTTAACAGAAATAACAGCATGCCTACTACATGTCTATGCTTATCTTTAGCACCAGGTTTATCAATTCTAGCAGTCTCCTCATAGAAATAAATAACATGCCCATCAATATTATCGTCCAAGAGATCTTTAACAATAGCAATATTAGGTTCAACTTTAACTTGCTCAGGAGGTGTATAAGTTCTAACATTACTTTTACGAACCACATTTGAAGCTTTAGCATGATCCTTTATGCTAATAGGGAAAGGTGGTTTCTCAACATAAACAGTAGGAACAATAGGATCGTTATAAGTGATAGTCTTTTCTTCAACTTTAATAGGTTCAACCACTTTTACTTCTATGGGCGGATGATATTTAAACCACTTCTCCTTAGGGAGATCAATGTGAGTAGCAACTGATTCACAGAAAGAAGCTACTATCTCGTAGTCAAGTCCATATTTAGTGCTAAATTTACGGAAAACATCGGTATCCATAAAAGATTTAACACAATCAAACTTAGGTGTTTTACCCGACTCCTTACCTTCATCGAGATCCCAATGTTCGTGAGTTGCGTTTAATTATTTCCAATAAATCCCATTTGAATTCAATAGTCTTCATCATAAAAGAACCAAGACGAGAAGTATCGAGCATGGAGCGATTGTTGTCGTAAAGCCGAGCATAAATTTTTGAATAATCATTTCTCTTGAGAGCTCATGATTGGGGCATGAATATAACATTGACTTAAGCCTCCCCAAGCTTGAGCGATGCTTTCTCCTTCGCGAGGCCAAAAATTATATATATAATTACGATCACGATGAGCAAGATGCATAGGATAAAACTTCTGATGAAATTCCAATTTCAATCGCTTATAGTCCCATGATCCCATATCATCACATAGCCTATACCAAGTCAATGCATCTCCCTTCAAAGATAAAGGGAAGACCTTCTTCTTGATGACATCATCGGGCATACCTGCAAGCTTAAATAATCCAGAATCTTCATCTGCATATATTAAGTGTAAATCAGGATGCAATGTTCCATCTCCTGCAAAAGGATTAGCTAGCAGTTTCTCTATCATACCTGAAGGAATTTCAAAGTAGACATTTTAATTTTCAGTAGGTTTAGTAGGTTGAGGAGCAACTATTTGCTCAACTTGTCGGAGTGAAAATACCCCGAACAAGCCCCTCAAAGGATTACTTTCAATAGTAGGAAGTGACAGTAAATTTCAGCAAACTATATAAATTTTTCCTTACCAAATTCCACCTAGCAAAGGCGCTTCACTCCCCGGCAATGGCGCTAGAAAAGAGTCTTGATGACCCACAAGTATAAGGGATCTATCATAGTCCTTTCGATAAGTAAGAGTGTCGAACCCAACGAGGAGCAGAAGGAAATGATAAGTGGTTTTCAACAAGGTATTCTCTGCAAGCACTGAAATTATCGGTAACAGATAGTTTTGTGATAAGGTAATTGGTAACGAGTAACAAGTAACAAGCGTAAATAAAGTGCAGCAAGATGGCCCAATCCTTTTTTTAGAAAAGGACAAGCCTGGACAATTTCTTATATGAAGGAAAATGCTCCCGAGGACACATGGGAATTATCGTCAAGCTAGAGTTCATCACGTTCATATGATTCACGTTCGGTACTTTGATAGTTTGATATGTGGGTGGACCGGTGCTTGGGTGTTGTCCTTACTTGGAAAAGCATCCCACTTATGATTAACCCCTATTGGAAGCATCCGCAACTACAAAATAAGTATTAAGGTAAACCTAACCATAACATGAAACATATGGATCCAAATCAGCCCCTTATGAAGCAACGCATAAACTAGGGTTTAAGCTTCTGTCACTCTAGCAACCCATCATCTACTTATTACTTCCCAATGCCTTCCTATAGGCCCAAACAATGGTGAAGTGTCATGTAGTCGATGTTCACATAACACCACTAGAGGAGAGACAACATACATCTCACCAAAATATCGAACGAATACCAAATTCACATGACTACTAATAGCAAGACTTCTCCCATGTCCTCAGGAACAAACGTAACTACTCACAAAGCATATTCATGTTCATAATCAGAAGGGTATTAATATGCATAATGGATCTGAACATATGATCTTCCACCAAGTAAACCAACTAGCATCAACTACAAGGAGTAATCAACACTACTAGCAACCTACAGGTACCAATCTCAGACTTGGAGAAAAGAATTGGATACAAGAGATGAACTAGGGTTTGAGAGGAGATAGTGCTGGTGAAGATGTTGATGGAGATTGACCCCCTCCCGATGAGAGGATCATTGGTGATGACGATGGCGATGATTTCCCCCTCCCGGAGGGACGTGTCCCCTGCAAACAGCTCCGCCAGAGCCCTATATTGGTTCCGCCAAGGTTCCGCCTCGTGGCGGCGGAGTCTCGTTCCGAAAGCTTGCTTATGATTTTTTCTCGGACGGAAGACTTCATATAGCAGAAGATAGGCATCAGAGGGCCACCAGGGGGTAGGGCGCGCCCCCACTCTCGTGGCCAGGGTGTGGGCCCCCTCTGGTATTTTCTTCGCTCAGTATTTTTTATTATTTCCAGAAAAAACTTCCGTGGAGTTTCAGGACTTTTGGAGTTGTGCAGAATAGGTCTCTAATATTTGCTCCTTTCCCAGCCCAGAATTCCAGCTGCAGGAACTCTCCCTCTTCATGTAAACCTTGCAAAATAAGAGAGAATAGGCATAAGTATTGTGACATAATGTGTAATAACAGCCCATAATGCAATAAATATCAATATAAAAGCATGATGCAAAATGGACGTATCATCTCACCATAGTCCATACCTTCGACTTGAGTGTAGCCTTGAGCGACGAGACGGGCCATGTTGCGTATGACTTGTCCATCCTCATCTTGCTTGTTCTGAAACACCCACTTGGTTCCAATGACATTATGATCATCGTTGGGCTTATCAACCAATGTCCACACTTGATTCCTCTCGAAGTTGTGTAGCTCTTCATGAATAACATTTATCCAATCTAGATCCTCAAGGGCTTCTTCTACCTTCATAGGTTCAACACTATAAATGAATGAGTAATGTGCACAAAAGTTAGCCAAACGAGTTCTAGAGCGAGTGATTCTCCCAGTTTGAATGTCATCGAAGATTTTTTCGAAGGGATGATCTCTTGAGGCGCTTGCTCTAACTCATGAGAGCTTTTGCTTGGGTTGGGGTGGAACATCCTCATCATCGTCTTCTTCTTATTCATTGTTGGTGGTGTTTTCGTTCGCTTGTGGAGGTGGAGAAGGAGGTTGAGGTGGTTCGTCTTGTTGTACTTCCTCATTTCCTTCGTCTTGACGTGTACCACTTGTGGATGCCTCCAAGTCAACTTGTGGTTCGCCTTGATGTGAGGCTGAGGCTTCCAATGGATGAAGTACTCTCCTTCACCTTCATTTGTCAAATTTGCCAATAGACAAATCTTGAATTGCTTCTGCGGGATCTTTTTCTCCTACATCAATTGGCAATTGCTCTACTTGCGAGCCGTTAGATTAAACTTCACATCTACCGTCTCTTCAACCTTTCGGGTGAAATTGTTGTAAACATGGTAAGTGTGAGAGTTTGAGCCATAGCCGGGTAGAAAAACTTCATGCGATTTAGGAGCAAATTTTGAACGACGATGCTTATCAAGAATTAACACTTTAAGCCAAATACTCGAAAGTATCCAACTTGGGGTTTGTTACCGGTGAGTAGATCATAAGCCATTTTGCCGAGGAGCTTGTGAAGATATAGTCGATTTGTAGCATGACAAGCTATCTCAACTGCTTATGCCCAAAAGTGTCTTGGCGTCTTGTATTCATCAAGCATCGTTCTCGCCATCTCGATAAGTGTCCAGTTCTTTCTCTCAACAACTCCATTTTGTTGAGGCGTGTACATAGCCGAGAACTCATGTGAAATCCCTTCTTCGTGAAGAAAGGTATCCACATTGGTATTCTCGAAACCCGTTCCATTATCACTTCAAACCTTCTTGATCTTCAAGTCAAATTGGTTTTGGGCCTTCTTGGCGAAGTTCTTGAAGATCTTTTGGACCTGCGATTTATCATCAAGAAAGAACACCCACGTAAATCTTGAAAAGTCATCGATGATGACCAAACTGAAAGAGTTGCCACCAAGGCTCTTATAAGCATTGGGACTGAAGAGATCCATGTGAAGTAGCTCAAGTGGTCTTCTCGTGGTCATGATGTTCTTCATGGGATGACTTCCTCCAACTCGTTTTCCTGCGTGACAAGCACTAGAAAGTCTTTCCTTGTCAAATATAACATCTTTAACACCAAGGATATGGTCACCTTTAATAACCTTATCAAAATTTTGCATGCCCACATGACCTAACCTTCTATGCCATAAAAAACCGTTAGAAGATTTAGCAATTAAGCAAGTACGAGGTTGGACTCTCTTATTGAAATCAACAATGTATATATCACCTCTATGAATACCGGTAAAGACCATACACTACTGCAGGATGGTGCTAACGCGACACTACGATCAGAGACCCTTTGACGAAACCGTGTGCGATGCATTAATCACAAACGGGGATGTAAAAAACCCATCAAAAAAGGTGCAAAACGTTTGCGATGGTGGAGCCATCAAACACGGTTCAGATTTTAGTTGCGTGTGCGATTCAGGGCACACGGTTAACCCGTCCAAAATGTTTGCGATGAGGCAGAACAATAGAAACGGGCAGCCATATCAATGTGTGTGTGATATACGGCATACAGTTCGCTCCGATGAACCATTTGCTATTAGGGAGTGCAACATAGACGGTTAGCCAGATCAAGGTGTGTGTGATATAGGGCATACGGTTCACTCGGACGAACTATTTTTGATTAGCGAACACAACAGAAACGGTTCAACTTAACAAGATGTGTGTGATACGTGGCAAACAGCCGACTCAGATGAACTATTTGTGATTAGAAATTACAACACAGACGGTTAATACAATTAGTTTTTGTGCGATCCTGTGTGTACAAAAAACTTTGAAAAATGCAAACTAGTTGCTTGTGGTGGCTAGGAGTATCGCACACGATGCGTCTGCAAGTACTCATGTGCGATGATTAGTAAGTCACACATACGTTTCCTTTTGTTAACACTTGTGTGATAAATAACACGAGGCACCGGATAGGGTATTCAGGTTGTGTGTGTGCTCCACTTAGTCTTCCCGCTCTCCACATGGGTGAATTGTAAAATCCACACCTATTCCCTCACCGGTTTCCCGCCACCAGCTAACGGCTTGCTGCATATAACCCAGGTGGCAACGCACCACCGCGACACTCTGCGAAGATCTAGTCCTCACCCATCTACCATTAGTTATTCCAAGCATGCCAGGCAACGGCCAAAGCTTCGATGTCGACGCCTACCTACGTTACATCTTCGGCGAGGAGAACGAGTCGGAGCAGGTCGGGGAGCAAGAGCTTCATCGGCCGGTGAAGGAACCATGGCCCATCGGCAGCAATATCGGCGTGACAGTCCTTGGGAGCACAATCGACATATTGCAGAGGAGGTGTGATGAACAGTTTGCCATCCACCATGCAAAAGATCCAGAGCTGCTCGGCGGCATGATCGACGACCCACCCGAAGAGCCGCCGTCACCAGTGCTCATCGAGAGCCTGATGCCCCGCAAGGAATGGGCAGAGGACCTCTACAATTCAGTCAGGACAAAGGCATCTTGTGACTTCATCATTGTCCGCGGCAGCCGTGTCAACCTCGATCCCGATGATGTGGTGGCCAGGCTCGAGCGCATCCTTGGCGGAATTGACATCCCCGACGAAGTAGAACATCGCCAACGTGATATCTTGAGGATGCAGGTGATCGACGGAATTTGCTACGGGCGAGACATGGAAATGGAGCGGTTCCGCGGAGTTGTCATGCACGCGATTGCACACTGTCAAGCTCTTCTGGAAGAGGCCCAGCAGGCCCAAGAGCCTCCCAGCGCCAGCAGCTCCATAGGCAGAGGCGGGTCGGGACACTTGGAGTTAACAGCCGCAAGGGTGCTACGCTAGTCATGGAGTCCGAGGAGACCATCGTCGGAAGACCACCAACTCAGCCTTTTAGCTTATATTTTATTATAATTGTATGCACATGTAGGTCGTGAGTGTTCTGGGCCTTGCCGCATGTGGCTTTTAAATTATCCTGAATATGTAAGACAATTATTAAGAATTATTAACCGTTGCCATTGTAACTTTGCCTCAACAGCGAGCAGAGCGTGCGCAGGGATGCCAGAGTGGAGCACGCCGCGACCACCTCAATGGCGAGCAACCACGTGGTCAACCTCCTGCCATCAATAAATTTTGTCCTTGTTTCTCGTCACGTTGCTGATTACAACACAATAAGTAATTGCAAATTTGTTCACACCTATCAAACTAATATGTGTTCACACTTAGCACTGGGCTATCAAAACTACCACTCAAAAATTACTTCACATTTCCTCTCCTCATCACCCACAAAACTGGTTTTTTCTGTCAAGTTGTTCCTCCATGACTGGTAGGAGGAGTTTAGGGTGGACATAAAACCAGGCAGCAAACACCAAGGAAACGGAAGCACTAGGATGTCCTGCCGTGAAGCCACAGCCGCAGCAGCAGCAGAGATGTCCCGGCGCGTTGCGGAGCCCTCGAACAAGCTCTCACGGGCACGCGAGGGCTCTCACAAGCGCATTCGCGGCGTCGGCCATCGCGATCCGACATTCCCGAAGTCCTTCGCCGGTGACGACGACATTCTCGCTGGCATCACTACGCAATAGGAGCTGGTCGACGGCTTGATGAAGCTGCTCAAGATCAGCGATGCCTCGGTTGACAAGGCGACCGGCCATGTCGACCAACTCATGGCTGACAATGCGAAGCTCATCAAGTTGGTCGCCGAGAAGGAGGAGGAGGCCCCCGGCTGGAAGATGCTGCATGAGCAGAGCAATGCCTCGGAGATGACGCTGAAAGCGGTCGTCGAGGAGCTGATGGATGGCTTGAGGAAGCTCCGGATCGAGCACGAGTAGGAGGTGGAGGAATCCGTGGCTGCTTTCAAGCAAAGTCGTGAGGAATTGAAGAAGGAGCTAGAGACAGTAGCGACCCAGATTGTTTTCTGCAATTTCCTTCTTCTCTTGCCCCCGTGTCTTCCGGGCTTTGCCGCATGTGTCATTTTAAATTATCCGGAATATGTAAGACAATTATTATCTGCGCCATTGTAAATTTGTCGTTGTATTATCCGTTGCCATTTTATTTGTGGTCGTATTATCCGTTGCCCTATGTGGCAATTTAAATTAGGGCGGAATATGAGTTGAAAACATGAATAAAGCAAATGTTGCTATGGGATCACAAGCAAACACCCTCCGTCAGGTGCTTTAATTGACCCATTAATGGAGAAGTTGTGAGCGAGGCGGATGGCGGCTGGTGCATGGAGGTCAAAGAGCTCGCTTCCCGGTGAGTATGGGCGGCCTTGCTGCTCGCACGTGTCCCGTCGAGCCTGCGAGGTGGACAGGATGCACGCGTCCTGTCGAGCTTGCGCGGCGGACTGCTTGCACGCGTCCCGTCGAGCCTGCACGGCGGACTTCTCGCGCTCATCCCGTCTAATCAAACAGCTGCATGCACGCCACCGAGTATGGTTAAATTTTGACACGGTTAATATAATACAACCGTTTGCGATATTAACGTGTCAGCTTATTGTTTCAAAAAGGACTTTGTTGGCTACTAATGTGTGCGCCTCTTCTCAAACTGGACGATTTTTTTAGCACGGCATATATGTGCCATGTCATGAAACCATGCCAAGTTTCATGTTTTTTGGGTGACTTTTTTATTTACTGGGATTTAAAAACCGATATTCTCAATATTTCAGGACGACCAAAAGTTTGTAATTCATTCCCATTCCTTAAATGAGACCTAAACATGCACCCAATGACATATGTATGATTTCCCACCCATTTTGCTTCACTGGAGTATGTGCTTGTAGTTCAAATTTGAATTATGGACTACATTAAATGCGTAGAAAACTTAGTAATTAGTAATATATATATATATACAATGGCCAAACGAACCCTGAACAGTTTCAAATTTCAGCCCAACACTCATGTTACTCTATGTTACCTATAGAAAACAAAGTTCAAGGCGACAAGAGGCAGCGATTATCGTTTCGCCCACAAGAGGGGCATGTTTCCCTACCGGAACCACGAGGGTTGCGACAGGCTCCGATTTGTAAAAGGCTTGTAATATAGCTTTGCCCAAATTGGACAATTATATGTACCATGTAGTGACTCCATGCCAAGTTTCATGATTTCCTCGTGAGTTTTGGATTTACAAAGATTTAAAACCGAGATTCGCAATGTTTGTTGCCAAGCCAGGACGGCGAGACGGTTGAATTCGTTCCCATTCGTTCCATGGGACCTAAACATGCACCCCAAGGAAACATGTACGTTTTTTCTAGCCATTTTGGTGCACTGGAGCATGTATTTGTAGTTTGGATTTGAATTATGGACATTAAATGCCTAGAAAACCCTATTAATGAATAAAAAAAGGTCGAACGAACCCGGAATAATTTCAAAGTTCAGCGCGAATATCCTGTTGTTCCGTGTCGCGTGTAGAAGAAAATACGAGGCTAGAAGAGGGAGTGATTATTGTTTGGCCCACAAGGGGACACATTTCCCTATCGAAACCACGAGGGTTCTTGCGACAGGCTCCCGTTTGTAAGAAAGCTTGGCCCAAATTGGCAATGTTTTTACCACGACATATATGTGCCATGACGTGACACCATGCCACCTTTGATGACTTTTTGGTGAGTTTTGGATTTATGGGGACTTAAAAACCGAGATTTGAAATGTTTGAGGACGAGCAGGACACCTGTACGGTTGCAATTCGTTCCCATTCGTAGCATGGGACCTAAACATGCACCCAAGGACACATGTATAATTTTTCTAGCCATTTTGGTGAACTGGAGCATGTATTTGTAGTTCAGATTTGAATTATGGACATTAAATGCCTAGGAAACTCAATTAGTGTATAAAAAGGCCAAACAAACCCTGAATAAGTTTAAATTTCAGCATGGATGTCATGTCGTTGCATGTTGCCCGTGGAAGCAAATACAAGGCGAAAAGAGGCAGTGATTACGTTTCGCCCACAAGGGGAACATGTTTTCCTATCGGAACCACAAGGCTTCTTTGAGAGAAGCCCCGGTTTTTGTAAGAGGTTTTTAATAAAGCTTGGCCCAAATTGGACAATGTTTTTACCACGACATATATGTACCATGACGTGACACCATGCCACCTTTAATGACTTTCTGGTGATTTTATGATTTATGGGCATTTAAAAACTGAGATTCCAAATGTTTGAGGACGAGCCAGGACGCGGGTACGGTTGTAATTCATTCCCATTCCTGGCAGGGGACCTAAACATGCACCCAAGGACACACATACAAATTTTCTAGCCACTTTGGTGAACTGGAGCATGTATTTGAAGTTAAGATTTGAATTATGGACATTAAATGCCTAGGAAACTCAATTAGTGTATAAAAGGCCAATCGAACCCTGAATAAGTTAAAATTTCAGCACAGATATCGTGTCGTTCCATGTTGCCCGTAGAAGAAAATACAAGGCGAAAAGAGGCAGTGGTTACGTTTCGCCCACAAGGGGGACACGTTTCCCTATCGGAACCACGAGGCTTCTTTGAGAGAAGCTCCGGTTTGTAAGAGGCTTGTAATAAAACTTGCGCCACAATGGACGAAAAAAATTCCTCGACATATAAGTGCCATGACGTGACACCATACCATGTTTCACGATTTTTGGCTTACTTTTGGATTTACGGGGATTTAAAAACCGAGATTCTTCTCACGAAATGTTTTCAAATAGCACACGGTTCACTCACAAAAGCCCATATTCAATGAAAACTTCGTGGAAACCATATTTTAAAGTTTCATAAAATCTAAATGTGGGATGTTAAGAAGGTGATGTTTTATTGCGACACAAAATTTCAAGTTGAAAAACATTACGAGATGTGAGCTATGAAAAAGACAAATTCAGCCCTGAATGGTGACATTACTATTCGACACTATTCAATGCTGATTTTGTCTTTTTCATAGATCACATCTCGTAATGTGTTTCAACTTGAAATTTTGTGTGGCAATAAAACATCATCCTCTTAACATCCTGCATTTTTTCAATTTTTCTTGAAACTTCAAAACATCTTTTTCTCGTGGTTTTCACCAGTTTCCACCGAATGTTGGTTTCCGTATGATATTCTCCCCCTGCTGCGTGCGTGATCTAGTCGTGTGTTTTGATTGGCCAGAACCCAAACCCCACGGATCGTACGTGTGCACCGTTGGATGCTCCCAGATTGAACGACAACCCTGAGCCCTTTCAACATCACATGCAGTACATGGGTAAGCACTATGCGCATGCGTCGTGTAGCTCACACTTCCTTGTCTACTAGGTTTTCATTTAAAACAGGCTACCATTTCTCGCCACTCCTCTCATCGGTTTCCCGTCTCTTCTCCCATCATTTTCCCGCTACCAGTGTCAGTGCTCATCGAAGGCTAGCGGCGACACACCGACCATGTAAAATATCTCACACGGTTTCTAAAAGCACAAATGTGTGTGATAGGAGGGAGTAGGTCCCATAGGGTGACCAGCGTGAAACGCCTTAAAGGCAAGGAGGCAATTCTTATCAACAAGGGTCGGCTTCCCATCCGCCAGCCTAGTCGAATAGAACGCAGAAGTTAAGCGTGCTCGGGCTAGAGTAGTCCAAGGATGGGTGACCCGGTGGGAGGTTGCATATATCAAGCTTCATTTAAATGCCATGACACGGTCATTATAGAGATATATTATATCTTTATAGTGACCTATCATGGCAATTATATAAACCTTGGGATCCTTGTTTTGCTAATTTGTAGACTATGTTTTTATGGGTTATTTTTTGCTCTAAAAAAATTAAAGAATGATTGACTGGGCTTGTCATGGCGATTATATAAACTTACTATGTTTTATGGGTTATTTTTCCTCTAAAAAATTAAAGAATGATTGACTTGACCTGTCATGGCGATTATATAAACCTTTTTCAGGTTGCATGCAGGTATAGGGGGCAGGGTGTTCTTCTCGAGCATGTCTCCCTTGTGCGGATTATAGACGCGACACATATCTATGCGCTCCCCGAGGTATATATACTATCATTTACCGACAATTAGGGGGCCCCACACAATCTATCGCTTTGACCCGACAACGAGAAGGGTTTAACCATGATGGTTTCTTATTGATACTAGTAAGGTACACGTGAATTGCACGCATGAGATTTGGTAACCAAATTATGAATAAATACCACACTATAGCCTGTAAGCTTTGAGTCATATATGCATGATGTAGATGTTCGTTTAATTCTTATAGTTCATCTCACCCAAAATCAATTAGTTTTATAAAAAAAACTATTTTAAGATTCATGGAATTGTGCATTGTAAAGGTAAAAACAAAAAGTGACAATTCATTTAGAAAAAAAAGTTTGGGCAATTAAGATATGGAAGATTCTAGAGAACAAAGGAGAAGTGCTTGTGTTTTGAGGTTTGTGCATTATGCTTAAGTTCAACCATGGAGTGTTCTAGATTGTACATGTGGCAGAATCTGGTGGAATGTAGATGATATCCAACGGCCATAGTGCTCGGATTTGCCATCACTGTACCGTCGGATTGGCTTCATCCAACGACCAACTTTCAAAGTTATTCGCACACTATATAGGTGTATAGATGTATAGATGTATATATATATATATATATATATATATATATATATATATATATATATAGATGCGTCCCATGCTAGACAAAATAAAGTTTGAGCGCATGCGTGTGACGACCCCCCCACCCCCCGCCGCCTCGAAGTTGGGAAACTGACATCGTACATACTGAACCAGGCTTGGAGTCGGGTAAGATGTTCGGTTTGTAATGTAGTTGGTGGCCCATCAAAGTTGTGCATTTGGGATTTAAACACATCATACACCACCGTACCCATACATATTTTCGGGCCGCATGCAGTGTATACGGGGACTTCTGATCGACCACGTCTCCCTTGTGTGGTTTTTTGTGACGACACACATAGCTGTGGGCTCCCCGAGTGTATATATATGTGTTGGCCATGAATGGATATTGCCTAGTTCGTGTTAGGGCCGGTCACCACCACATGTCGCTCAACCAAAGCTCGAGCTCATGCGTTGTCAGGATTCCCTCCCACATGCTCGGATTGCTGGGTTCAGCCTACATCAAACCCTGCGTATCTCGTCCTTAACTACATTGCCTTCATGGTTGTTGTCTGTATCGAGAGGTAGGAACCACATCTAAATTGTACATTCTTCTATTTTGAAAACACACATCACCCCTTCCCAACGTACATCATTTTGGCCGCATGCAAGAGGTGCTAGTTTTGTGGTCCCTGTCGTGTGATTTTTATGATGGTTCAATCTATTTGCCCAAGCGGTTTATCGACAACAACAACTGTCATTTGACCAAACAACAGATTCATTGGTCCGTCTTATGGTAGGTCATGGCGACATGCATGTATGACCAAAGTATCAATCATTACGTGCATCCGCCCCGCTGACACGAAGTAGGAGGTGGTGGGCCAAGCATCCTAGCTAGGTACGACATTATGTTATTTTATATATATATATATATATATATATATATATATATATATCCAAGGGTGCTTTCGGGTTTGCGAGACAGGTGCCACCAAAGTTATGCATTGTGTATTTAAATTTTTAAACATCCCCAATATTCCTACATATATTTGGCCACTTCCAGGTGGTTCTTGACTTCTGGCCCCTCTCATCGATCTTCAACGACACACCCAATCGTGGGCCCATGCGGTCAAAGTTGTGCATTGGAATTTTGAACATCACAGACCACCCTTTTCACTCATATATATATTTGGGCCACATGCTGGTGTGGCTGTCTTTTGACCCTCTCTAATGTTATCTTTTGCTGCAAAGACTCTGATGACGCTCAACGGACACAAGTATAATATCTTAACTGTGTGTGATACAAGTGTGCTGTGAATCACCACGCATGCGCAAGCGCAAGCAAATTAAGGTGGAGGTACTGGCTCAACCGTGTGCGATGCAAGTGCACTGAAATCACCACGACCATGCAAGCGCGAGCAAATTAAGGTGGAGGTACTGGCTCAACCGTGTGTGATGCAAGTTCGCTGAAATCACCACGAGTGTGCAAGCGCGAGCAAAGGGGTGGAGGTACTGGCTCAACCGTGTACGATGCAAGTGCGCTGATATCACCACGACCGCGCAAGCTCGAGCAAAGGGTGGAGGTACTGGCTTAACCGCGTGCGATGCAAGTGCACTGTAAAACCACCACATGTGCAAGCTAAAGGCGGGTAAGTTTATTTGGAAAGTAGGATGAACCATGTGCAATAGAATAGCTAGCTAGAAATATAAAAAACAAACTACCCACCTTGAGCTTTGCAAAAATCGGCGGTTCCGCGCCACTTTTCCTTATTATCATACACGCATATTGTTATTGGACCGTGAGATCATTCACTCATCGAATCAGCTTATTTGTTGCCCGCCAGCTTCTTTGCCGTTAATGGCGGGCGGCAAAGAGGCACTTTGTCGTCTGCTTGCAAAAAACAGACGACAAAGAACTGACAGACGACAAAGATGCTAGTTGCCATCACCCAATCCTTTGCCGTCGGCCAGCTGATGGCAAAGATTATTTGCCATCTGGCCGCGTACGGCAAAGGATTGGGTGGGGTCCAATGGATGCCAGCGCTGTAACAGCCCACCAGCCCTACCTCTTTGCCGTCTGCCAGCAGATGGCAAAGAATCTTTGCCATGTGCTGGCAGACGGCAAAGAGGTGGGGCTATCTCTTTTTTTGCAGGTACAAAGAAAACCGTTGCCCCCACTTCCTCTCTCTGTCTCCCCTCTCTCCGCCCGGCCCCCACCTCCTCTCTCTCTCTCTCCCCTCTCTCTCCCGCTCGTCTCTCCCTCTCCCTCACACGAGCACCTACGGCGACCGATTTCGGCGAGCTCCGACGGGATTCGACGGCGCCCAGCACACCCACGTGACCCCCTCGCCCCGCTCCTCCATCCCCTCCGACCAGATCCGACTCGCGCGTCCTCTTGCGACCACGCGTGATGCTCCCCTGCGGCTAGGGTTTCGGCCATCACATCGCCGGCGTGGCTCCGGCGTTGCTCCGGTGACTCAGGTGAGTCTCTTCACTCCTCCACATCCATCCCTCTCTTTCTCACGGCGTCGCGTCACGTCTCCTCTCCCTCATAGATCCAGCACGCCGGGAAGCCATGGACGGGAAGGACGCCGTGGAGGATGCAGCTCCACCACTGCCCCAACGCCATCTAGGTCCGCCCCTTCTCCTCTCCTCCCCTCTTGGATTTCTTCTTTTCCTGCCTTGCACCCGTCCACTCAAGTTCTAAACCAAACAAGAAAAATTATCAATCTTGTTTTCGCTGCATATGCAATAATGGTTGAGGAGGACTCGCTTGTTCACTTCGTAATTGTGCCATAAATCAGTTTACTCTGCTTGAGGGCTGCCGTGGTTAGCTCGATTTGATAGGGTCCTTACTACATATGTTGCTGGGATTTAACTTGACTTGTTAATAATGAGTGTCAATCAGTCAAACACAAGGAAACTATAAATGCTTAGTATTTCGTATAGTGATCGTTGTGTTGTGTATAGGTAAAACTTATGCTGTCCTTGTCTACTTCGGAGGCATCATCATGTGTTGTCAATTTAGTTTCTGCCATGGTTTTTGTTTGGTCCTGCTTATGCCAAATCGATCATTCATCGCTTCTAAACATTCCACCTTTAATCTTTGCTTCTGTAAAACCGACCTTTCTTCCATTGAATGGAGTGTTTGCTTGCTGTGCGGGAAAAGTAGCTCATTCATCGCTGATTTGGCATGTGCAACCAAAGTGGACGGACCGCATTTAGGTTCTGTCGCCGTGAGGATCCTCCGGCGGTGCTGGATGTGCCGTGGAGCGGTGGTGCCCCTGGGTGGCGCCTCCGTGCTGCGGTGCCCCTGGTTAGCGCCTTCGTGCCCGTGCTCTCGCTGGCGCCGCCGTTGTGGTGCTCTCTGGCAAGCTCCGACTTGTTGTGGTGGTGTTGGTTGTGATGCTGGTCACACCATAGCGATGGTGTGGCTGCATCCTACTTCGGCTACAACTCCTCTTGGTGAGCTTCTCCTTGCTCCCCTCCTGATCTCTCTAATGCATAGCTCTAGCATTTTATCTTGTTGGATGTGAGGCTCTATTAGCTGTGGTTAGCTGCTGTAGATGAGCATCAACTTGTATTGGAGCTCTGTGATGGATTCTTGCTGTGTCGTGGTTTTGGTCGGTGACCATGTATGTGTATTTGTGAAGTATATATACTCTGTCTTTGCTCATTACGTGTATTTGATCCTGGAGTTTTTACTTTGGTCGATTACTTTACTCATGAATGTATACTCACTTGTTCTTAGTTATTTTACTTCTAATACTGATATGAACAGATACCACTTGGTTTGGCTATTCCTATTTGTCTCTTTCTAATAGCCTATGAACAGATGCTATACTTGGTTTTGGCTGTAACTTTCCTAGTCTTCTACTGATAAGATAGATACTACATCTGATTTGGGCAGTGATGCTGGTCTGAGCCCCCCTCTCTTAGGCTTAATTTACATGTGGCTATCCCTGTGTTGTGATGAACTAGCCTTGGCACTTCCAGGCTGTCTGAGCACATAATCCCTCAAGTATACCTTGAGGTCTTCTGTAGCTCTCCTTAATGGTTACCTCTTCTAAGCTACTGGTGGCTGGATGTGTTGGGACTTGGTCCGTTGGCTGGTTGTGATGTATATCTCCTCCTGGAGCTTTGTTTTTGGCGTTGCACGGTGACATGTACCTATTGTCACCGGACAAAACTGATTGTGGTGATGAAGTCTAATCTTTGGCTTTAATCACTAGTTTTAGTTGGCTTAATTCCTTTAGCTAGTACTGATAGTGGTCTTTGTGTTGGCATTTAACTAACTGCTAATTGTGGTGGCTTCTTGATTGGGTCCTTGGCTAGTTCTCTCCTTTGGCTCTTTGGTATTGGTTTACTCTATTTGGCTTTCTAATTAAGATCACTTTGAAAATCAGCATCTTAACTAAGATTATCTTGATCTCAAGTACTGGTTCCTACAACATTGCATTTCACCAAGTGAAGTGCTACATTTCTACTCCTAACCCATTCTCTCTTTCTTAGTGTTTTTGTTATGCAGGTTGGAAGAAAAGAAGAAGATCCAGAGAAGATCTTAGTAATAAGATAGTTATCAGGAAAATAGATATTTAGTTTTAGATCATTCCTTGTAATATTTGTTGGATATGTGTTCATGGATATGTGTTGGATATATATGTTTTCATGACTATATATTGATAACATGTGTTGTATATATATGTGTTCTTGAGTATTTGTTATATGTGTTTGATATTCTATATTTGTCATATATATATATATATATATATATATATATATATATATGTATATATCTGTGTGTGTGTGTGTGTGTGTGTGTTTGATTTTCTGTGAAAATGAATTGATATAAGAAGAAACAGAATTAATGCCTATTTGGTCTCTTTGCCATCTACCAACAGATGGCAAAGAGCCTGCAGAATTTGCCGTCTGCCAGCAGATGGCAAAGAGCCATGCCCTTTGCTGTCAGCTAGCAGATGGCAAAGAGCCATGCCCTTTGCTGTCTGCCACCGATGGCAAAGGCCTCTTTGCTGTCCGCTACAAAAAACAGACGGCAAAGAAGGCCTTTGCCGATCCTTTCTTTGCCGAAGCCCTTTGCCGTCCACGGCAGACGGCAAAGTCCTTTGCCGTCCGCCAACCTTGCCTTTGCCGTCAGCTATGGCAGACGGCAAAGTACCAGATTCCTGTAGTGATTGGCACTCCCGCCCCGTATCAATTCCTTTACCCAAATTTTAGTAGCCGCCGTACTTCAATCGTCGCCCACACTCCTACAGCACCGACCTTATAGTAAAATTGCAGTAGCCGAGGCATTTGAACCGTCGCCCTCCCTCGTCCACCACCATCTCCACCCACCATTAATAAAATTTTCAGTAGTCGCGGCGTATCCTCAAACACCAACTGATACGTCTCCAACGTATCTATAATTTTTGATTGCTCCATGCTACATCATCTACTGTTTTGGACAATATTGGGCTTTATTTTCCACTTTTATATTATTTTTGGGACTAACCTATTAATCGGAGGCCCAGCCCAGAATTGCTGTTTTTTGCCTATGTCAGAGTTTCGAAGAAACGGAATATCAAACAGAGTCCAAACGGAATGAAACCTTCGGGAACGTGATTTTCTCACCGAATATGATCCAGAAGACTTAGACCCTACGTCAAGAAAGAAAGGAGGTGGGCATGAGGTAGGGGGGCGCCCCCCCCCCAGGCGCGCCCTCCACCCTCGTGGGCCCCACCTTGCTCCACCGACGTACTTCTTCCTCCTATATATACCTACGTACCCCCAAACGATCAGATACGGAGCCAAAAACCTAATTCCACCGCCGCAACCTTCTGTATCCACGAGATCCCATCTTGGGGCCTGCTCCGGAGCTTCGCCGGAGAGGGCATCCACCACGGAGGGCTTCTACATCATCACCATAGACCCTCCGATGAAGTGTGAGTAGTTTACTTCAGACCTTCGGGTCCATAGTTAGTAGCTAGATGGATTCTTCTCTCTTTTTGGATCTCAATACAATGTTCTCCCCTCTCTCGTGGAGATCTATTCGATGTAATCTTATTTTTGCGGTGTGTTTGTTGAGACCGATGAATTGTGGGTTTATGATCAAGATTATCTATGAACAATATTTGAATCTTCTCTGAATTCTTTTATGTATGATTGGTTATCTTTGCAAGTCCCTTCGAATTATCGGTTTGGTTTGGACTACTAGATTGGTTTTTCTTGCAATGGGAGAAGTGCTTAGCTTTGGGTTCAATCTTGGCGGTGTCCTTTCCCAAAGGATGAGGGGCAGCAAGGCACGTATTGTATTGTTTCCATCGAGGATAACAAGATGGGGTTTTTATCATATTGCATGAATTTATCCCTCTACATCATGTCATGTTGCTTAAGGCGTTACTCTATTTTGAACTTAATACTCTAGATGCATGCTGGATAGCGGTCGATGAGTGGAGTAATAGTAGTAGATGCAGGCAGGAGTCGGTCTACTTGTCTCGGACGTGATGCCTATATACATGATCATACCTAGATATTCTCATAACTATGCTCAATTCTGTCAATTGCTCAACAAGAATTGCTCACCCACCGTAAAATACTTATGCTCTTGAGAGAAGCCACTAGTGAAATCTATGGCCCCCGGGTCTATCTTCATCATATTAATCTTCCATGACTTTATTATTGCTATGCTTTTTTACTTTGCTTTTTATTTTAGTTTACATCTTTATACCAAAAATACCAAAAATATTATCTATCATCTCTATCAGATCTCACTCTCGTAAGTGACCGTGAAGGGATCGACAACCCCTATTCGCGTTGGTTATGAGGAGTTATTTGCTTTGTGTAGGTACGAGGGACTCGCGCGTAGCCTCCTATTGGATTGATACCTTGGTTCTCAAAAACTGAGGGAAATACTTACGCTATATTGCTGCATCATCCTTTCATCATCAAGGAAATCCAACGCAGTGCTCAAGAGGTAGCAAGAAGAATTTCTAGGGCCGTTGCCGGGGAGGTCTACGCAAAAGTCAACATACCAAGTACCCATCACAATCCCTTATCTCCCGCATTACATTATTTGCCATTTGCCTCTCGTTTTCCTCTCCCCCACTTCATCCTTGCCATTTTATTCACCTTCTTCCCGTATCCCTTTCTATTTGTGTTTCCACGTGCCTTCTATTTGCTTGCATCTTTGCTTGCTAAAAATCTATTGATATGGATCCACTTAAAGTGTTCTACTTGGATCATCTTCGATCCTTATGCGCTCGTGCTGAAACCCCAACTAGCCTAGTTGATGGGAAATCTTTAGATGAGCATGCTCATTTTGTGCGTCATCGTCTGTCTGTAAAAGGGAGACTCTTATGGAATCAAATAAACAGATTGTTGTGTTATGCTTGGAATATCTGTGAAATTTATGATTTTACTTGTTGCTCTAAGAACCCTAAAAAACACCTTCCTTACCTATGTGAGTTTAATGAAAATGAAATCCTATCTTCTTATGCAAAGGGTGTTTATAGTTACTATGATATCGAACAAATCAAAGAATTTGTTGCTTTTAAGGGTGCTTATGAAGTTGCTTCTTTGATTGAAAAGTATGATATTACTCTCATTTAATCTGAAAATTTTGACATACTTAAATATTGCTATGGAAACTATGCTCATAATGTCTATGTCAAAGAATTTATTGAGAGAATGACCGTTGCTTTGGAAGGAAATAATGATATGCATGAATCTATAGATAAAGATGATTCTGATGATTTGATTGAAATATCCCTTGATGAACATGATGCTTGCTATTTTTGTGGCCATGATGCCAATATTTATGAAGATGAATTTGCTATAGTTCCTTACGTTAAACATGAGATCGTTGCTATTGCACCCATACTTGATAGTTCCTTCGATGAAAAGCATGATTGCAATGATTTTACTATAAATTTTCTTGATGTCAATTGTGCTAATAATATGCAAAACCCTAAGCTTGGTGATGCTAGTTTTGCTATGTCTACTACTTGTTGCAATGATCATGATTGGGGTGATTCTTCTTATGATCTTGAAAAATTATTTAAGCCCCATGAGGAATATGAGATTGATAATAGTGTTTGCAATAATATTGAAAGTGGGTTTGGAAGAGTGTCAACTTTAGATCCCACATATTTGGAGAATATTCAATCTTATGAATTTTTTGATAAAAGTGGGTTTGGAGAGGTCATGACTTTAGTTAATGTTAATCCCACTATTTCGGAAGAGTGTCAACTTTGCAAGCATGTGGATCATGTTGAAAATATTTTATGTGATAGCTATTTTGTTGAATTTGCTTATGATCCCACATGTAATTATTATGAGAGGAAAATATGGTCGTAGAAATTTTCATGATAATAATTTACCTCTTGTTATGTTGAGATTGCTATTGTTTCTTTCCGCTTCCTTGCATATGCTAGTTTTTGCTTGCTATGATAATTTGTTTGCCTATAAGATGCCTATGCATAGGAAGTATGTTAGACTTAGATGTGTTTGTCACGTGTTTCATGATGCTCTCTTTGTGCCTCAGTTCTTGTCTTTCTTGTGAGCATCATTGAAATCTCAATGCCTAGCTAAAAAGGTTTTAAAGAAAAGCGCTTGTTGGGAGACAACCCAATATTTTTCCTTGCTGCTTAGTAATAAATCTTTGATCTAGCCTCTTGTTAAATGTGTTTTTATGTTTTAATTAGTGTTTGTGCCAAGTTAAACCTATAGGATCTTCTTGGATGATAGTTATTTGATCTTGCTGTAATTTCCAGAAACTTCCTGTTCACTAAAACAATTGTTAAAAATCACCAGAACGTGATAAAATAGTGATTCCAATTGCTGATGATCAATAAAAAAATTGCCTAGGTCGTCCTATTTTTTCTTAATTTTTGGAGTTCCAGAAGTTTGCGTTAGTTACATATTACTACAGACTGTTCTGTTTTTGACAAATTCTGTTTTTCGTGTGTTGTTTGCTTATTTTGATGAATCTATGGATAGTAAAATAGTTTATAAACCATATAGAAGTTGGAATACAGTAGGTTTAACACCAATATAAATAAAGAATGAGTTCTTTACAGTAACTTGAAGTGGTCTTTTCTTTTCTTTCGCTAACGGAGCTCACGAGATTTCTGTTGAGTTTTGTGTTGTGAAGTTTTCAAGTTTTTGGTGAAATCTTTTGATGGATTATGGAACAAGGAGTGGCAAGAGCCAAAGCTTGGGGATGCCCATGGAACCCCCAAGATAATCTGAGGACACCAAAAAGTCAAAGCTTGGGGATGCCCCGGAAGGCATCCCCTCTTTCGTCTACTTCCATCGGTAACTTTACTTGGAGCTATATTTTTATTCACCACATGATATGTGTTTTGCTTGGAGCGTCTTGTATGATTTGAGTCTTTGGTTTTTAGTTTACCATAATCATCCTTTCTGTATACTCCTTTTGAGAGAGAGATACATGAATTGGAATTTGATAGAATAGTCTATGTGCTTAACTTATATCTTTTGAGCTATATAGTTTTTGCTCTAGTGCTTCACTTATATCTTTTAGAGCACCGTGGTGGATTTGTTTTATAGAAACTATTGACCTCTCATGCTTCACTTAGATTATTTTGAGAGTCTTAAATAGCATGGTAATTTGCTTTAAAAGAATCTAATATGCTTGGTATTCAAGATTTGTAAAACTTTCTTTTGGGTGCGTTGAATACTAAGAAAAGTTTGATGCTTGATAATTGTTTTGAGATATGAAGATGGTGATATTAGAGTCATGCTAGTTGAGTAGTTGTGAATTTGAGAAATACTTGTGTTAAATTTTGTGATTCCCGTAGCATGCATGTATGGTGAACCGTTATGTGATGAAGTCGGAGCATGATTTATTTATTGATTGTCTTCCTTATGAGTGGCGGTCGGGGACGGCGATGGTCTTTTCCTACCAATCTATCCCCCTAGGAGCATGCGCGTAATACTTTGCTTTGATAACTTGTAGATTTTTGCAATAAGTATATGAGTTCTTTATGAGTAATGTTGAGTCCATGGATTATACGCACTTTTCTTTCTCCCACCATTGCTAGCCTCTCTAATACTGCACACTTTTCGCCGGTATCATACACCCACCATAAACCTTCCTAAAAACAGCCACCATACCTACCTATCATGGCATTTCCATAGCCATTCCGAGATATATTGCCATGCAACTTTCCACTGTTCCGTTTATTATGACACACTCCATCATTGTCATATTGCTAGCATGATCATGTAGCTGACATCGTATTTGTGGCAAAGCCACCTTTCATAATTCTTCCATACATGTCACTCTTTATTCATTGCATATCCCGGTACACCACCGGAGGCATTCACATAGAGTGATATTTTGTTCTAAGTATCGAGTTGTAATTGTTGAGTTGTAAGAAAATAAAAGTGTGATGATCATCATTTTTAGAGCATTGTCCCAAGTGAGGAAAAGGATGATGGAGACTATGATTCCCCCACAAGTCGAGATGAGACTCCGGATGAAAAAAAGAGAGAAAAGAGGCCATAAAAAAGAAGAAGAGAAGGCCTAAAAAATGAGAGAAAAAGAGAGAAGGGACAATGTTACTATCCTTTTACCACACTTGTGCTTCAAAGTAGCACCAAGATCTTCATGATAGAGAGTCTCTCATTTTGTCACTTTCATATACTAGTGGGAATTGTTCATTATAGAACTTGGCTTGTATATTCCAATGATGGGCTTCCTCAAAATTTCCTAGGTCTTCGTGAGCAAGCGATTTGGATGCACACCCACTTAGTTTATTTTGTTGAGCTTTCATATACTTATAGCTCTAGTGCATCCGTTGCATGGCAATCCCTACTCACTCGCATTGATATCTATTAATGGGCATCTCCATAGCCCGTTGATACGCCTAGTTGATGTGAGACTATCTTCTCCTCTTTTTGTCTTCTCCACAACCACCATTCTATTCCACATATAGTGCTATATCCATGGCTCACGCTCATGTATTGCGTGAAGATTGAAAAAGTTTTGAGAATGTCAAAAGTATGAAACAATTGCTTGGCTTGTCATCGGGGTTGTGCATGATTTAAATACTTTGTGTGGTGAAGATAGAGCATAGCCAGACTATATGATTTTGTAGGGATAACTTTATTTGGCCATGTTATTTTGAGAAGACATGATTGCTTTGTTCGTATGCTTTAAGTATTATTATTTTTATGTCAATATGAACTTTTCTCTTGAATCTTTCGAATCTGAATATTGATACCACAATTAAGAAGAGTTACATTGAAACTATGCCAAGTAGCACTCCGTATCAAAAATTCTGTGTTTATCATTTACCTACTCGAGGACGAGCAGGAATTAAGCTTGGGGATGCCTGATATGTCTCCAACGTATCTATGATTTTTCATTGCTCCATGCTATATTATCTGCTGTTTTGGACAATATTGGGCTTTATTTTCCACTTTTATATTATTTTTGGGACTAACCTATTAACCGGAGGCCCAGCCCAAAATTGATGCTTTTTTTGCCTATTTCAGAGTTTCGAAGAAATAGAATATCAAACGGAGTCCAACGGAATGAAACCTTCGGGAATGTGATTTTCTCCACCGAATATGATCCAGGAGACTTGCACCCTACGTCAAGAAAGAAAGGAGGTGGGCACGAGGTAGGGGGGTGCGCCCTCCCCCCAGGCGCGCCCTCCACCCTCGTGGGCCCCACCTTGCTCCAGCAGCGTGCTTCTTCCTCCTACATATACCCTCATTGCCCCAAGCGATCGAGATACGGAGCCAAAACCTAATTCCACCGCCGCAACCTTACATGCCCACGAGATCCCATCTTGGGGCCTGTTCCGGAGCTCCGCCGGAGAGGGCATCCACCACGGAGGGCTTCTACATCATCACCATAGCCCCTCCGATGAAGTTTGAGTAGTTTACTTCAGACCTTCGGGTCCATAGTTAGTAGCTAGATGGTTTCTTCTCTCTTTTTGGATCTCAATACAATGTTCTCCCCCTCTCTCGTGGAGATCTATTCGATGTAATCTTCTTTTTGCGGTGTGTTTGTTGAGACCTATGAATTGTGGGTTTATGATCAAGATTATCTATGAACAGTATTTGAATCTTCTCTGAATTCTTTTATGTATGATTGGTTGTCTTTGCAAGTCTCTTCGAATTATCAGTTTGGTTTGGCCTACTAGATTGGTTTTTCTTGCAATGGGAGAAGTGCTTAGCTTTGGGTTCAATCTTGGCGGTGTCCTTTCCCCGTGACAGTAGGGGCAGCAAGGCACGTATTGTATTGTTGCCATCGAGGATAACAATATGGGGTTTTATCATATTGCATGAATTTATCCCTCTACATCATGTCATCTTGCTTAAGGCGTTACTCTGTTTTCTTGAACTTAATACTTTAGATGCATGCTGGATAGAGGTCGATGAGTGGAGTAATAGTAGTAGATGCAGGCAGGAGTCGGTCTACTTGTCTCGGACGTGATGCCTATATACATGATCATACCTAGATATTCTCATAACTATGCTCAATTCTGTCAATTTCTCAACAATAACTCGTTCACCCACCGTAAAATACTTATGCTCTTGAGAGAAGCCACTAGTGAAATCTATGGCCCCCGGGTCTATCTTCATCATATTAATCTTCCATCACTTTATTTTTGCTTTGCTTTTTTACTTTGCTTTTTACTTTGCATCCTTATACCAAAAATACCAAAAATATTATCTATCATCTCTATCAGATCTCACTCTCGTAAGTGACCGTGAAGGGATTGTGAGGGGGTCCTGGATTAGGGGGTGTCCGAATAGCCGAACCATCACCGTTGGCCGGACTCCTGGACTATGAAGATACAAGATTGAAGACTTCGTCCCGTGTCCGGATGGGACTTTCCTTGGCGTGGAAGGCAAGCTTGGCGATACGGATATGTAGATCTCCTACCATTGTAACCGACTATGTGTAACCCTAACCCTCTTGATTGCCTATATAAACCGGAGGCTTTTAGTCCGTGGGACGAACAACAATCATACCATAGGATAGCTTCTAGGGTTTAGCCTCTACGATCTCGTGGTAGATCTACTCTTGTACTACCCATATCATCAATATTAATCAAGCAGGAGTAGGGTTTTACCTCCATCGAGAGGGCCCGAACACAGGTAAAACATCGTGTCCCTTGTCTCCTGATACCATCCGCCTAGACGCACAGTTCGGGACCCCCTACCCGAGATCCGCCGGTTTTGACACCGATATTGGTGCTTTCATCGAGAGTTCCTATGTGTCGTCGTCTTTAGGCCCGATGGCTCCTTCGATCATCAACAACGACGCGGTCCAGGGTGAGACTTTTCTCCCCGGACAGATCTTCGTATTCGGCGGCTTTGCACTGCGGGCCAATTCACTTGGCCATCTGGAGCAGATCGCTACGCCCCTGGCCATCAGGTCAGATTTGGAAGTTTGAACTACACGGCCGACATCCGCGGAGACTTGATCTTCGACGGATTCGAGCCACAGCCAAGCTTGCCGCACTGTCTCGATGGGCACGATCTAGCTCTGCCGCCGAACAATACCCTGGAGGCCGCACCCGTGTCCGCTCCGACCCTTGGCTCGGAGCCGACTTTGTTGATCGAGGATGAGTGGCTGGACACCGCCTTGGGAGCTACGATTTCTACGGTGATTGAGCCGAACTCCATCCCTGTCCTTTGCGAAGCTCGTGACTCCAAGGTGCCGGACTCCTCTCCAGACTCCGAACCATCCGCGCCCCTGCCAATCGAATCCGATTGGGCGCCGGTTATGGAGTTCACTGCCGCAGACATCTTTCAGCACTCGCCCTTTGGCGACATCCTGAATTCACTAAAGTCTCTCTCTTTATCGAGAGCCCTGGCGGACTATGGTCGGAAGGCTAGGATGCGGACGGCGAAGAAATTCAACGCCCACCCACCACCCACTTCGTAGCCACTGCCGATGATTTAACCGACATGCTTGACTTCGACTCCGAAGACATCGGCCGGTATGGGCGGCGATCTTTGGAGGCGACCAAGAACCAGCACCTACAGGGCCTTTGGAAGGCCACCTCGTCATACGACATATACATGGTGGACATCCCAAAAGATGGGAATGGCGATGGAACAACGGAGGATGACCCCTCAAGAAACAGCCCAAGCGCCCGGCGTCGTGGCGCCACTCTAAATCCGCCACGGCAAAAGCGGTGATTCCGGCACGGGAGATAATAACACCCCGGACAGTGCCGAAGACAACCTCCTCTAGCAGGATTCAGCACAGGAGGACGGAGAAGCCAACCCTCATGATAGAGTGGCAGACAGAGAGGTAGAGGACGATAATTATATGCCTCCCTCCGAAGATGAGGCAAGCCTCGACGATGACGAATTTGTCGTGCCGGAGGATCCCGTCGAACAAGAGCGTTTCAAACGCATGCTTATGGCCACGGCAAGCAGCCTCAAGAAAAAGCAGCAGCAGCTTAGAGCTGACCAAGACTTGCTGGCTGACAGATGGACTGAAGTCCTTGCAGCTGAAGAGTACGAACTCGAACGCCCCCCCCCCCAAGAGCTACCCAAAACGCAGGCTGCTACCCCGATTAGATGAGGAAGCATCCAAACCTACATCACCAGCGCATGACGCGGCCGACCGGCCACCTCGTGGCCGTGACAGAGAGGCCTCTAGGCCCTCCACTCAAGCCGCACCCCAGCGTCGCTCGAAAAGTACCAAGGCACGGGGACATGCGCCAGACCTGCGAGACATATTGGAGGATAAGGCAAGGCAAACAAGATCGATCTACGGATCGTGTGGGCGCCCCAGGACACGTGATGATAACCGTCACGCCGGATACAGCAACTCCGGCCGGGCCGAACACAGTAGACAAAGCTCATTTGAGCTGCGTCGTGATATAGCCCAATACAGAGGCGCCGCACACCCACTATGCTTCACAGACGAAGTGATGGATCATCAAATCCCCGAGGGCTTCAAACCCATAAACATCGAATCATACGATGGCACAACAGATCCTGCGGTTTGGATCGAGGACTATCTCCTTCATATCCACATGGCCTGCGGTGATGATCTACACGCCATCAAATACCTCCCACTCAAGCTTAAAGGACCAGCTCGGCATTGGCTTAACAGCTTGCGGCCGAGTCAATTGGTTGTTGGGAAGACATGGAAGCCGCATTCCTTGATAACTTCCGGGGCACATATATGCGACCACCGAACACCGATGACCTCAGCCACATAATTCAGCAGCCAGAAGAATCGGCCAGACAATTATGGACACGGTTCCTAACCAAGAAAAATCAAATCGTTGATTGTCCGGATGCAGAGGCCCTTGCAGCCTTCAAACATAACATCTGCGACGAGTGGCTTGCCCGGCACCTAGGACAGGAAAAGCCAAACTCCATGGCAGCCCTCACAACACTCATGACCCGCTTTTGTGTGGGAGAGGACAGCTGGCTAGCTCGTAGTAACAACTTGACCAAAAACCCTGGTAGTTCGGATACCAAGGACAGCAATGGCAGGTCGCGTCGCAACAAGCACAAGCGCCGTATTAACGGCGATAATACTGAGGACACGACAGTCAATGCCGGATTCAGAGGCTCTAAACCCGGTCAGCGGAAAAAGCCGTTCAAAATAAATACTCACGGCCCGTCCAATTTGGACCGAATACTCGATCGCTCATGCCAGATACATGGCACCCCCGAAAAACCAGCTAATCACACCAACAGGGATTGTTGGGTCTTCAAGCAGGCAGGCAAGTTAAATGCTGAAAACAACGACAAGGGGCTGCATAGCGATGACAAGGAGGAGCCCCGGCCGCCGAACAATAGAGGACAGAAGGGCTTCCCCCCACAAGTGCAGACGGTGAACATGATATACGCAACCCACATACCCAAAAGGGAGCGGAAGCGTGCACTAAGGGACGTATATGCGATGGAGCCAGTCACCCCAAAGTTCAACCCATGGTCCTCCTGCCCGATCACCTTTGATCGAAGGACCACCCACTAGCATCCGCCACAGCGGATTCGCCGCGTGGTTCTTGACCCAATCATTGACAGATTTCACCTCATTAGAGTCACGATGGAATGGCGGTAGCAACTTTGAACACTGCTTTATCGGGATACGGTCGCCAAAATGGGCATAGACCCTCAAGGATTAAACCCACAAAGGCGACCTTTAAAGGCGTCATACCAGTGTAGAGGCCAAGCTATGCAGGCTCGGTTACACTCGAAGTGGTCTTGGATCCCGGATAACTTCCGAGCGAGGAATTAATCTTCGACATAGTCCCGTTCTGCGGCGGCTATCACGCCTTTGCTCGGACGAACCGCATTTGCAAAGTTCAATGCGGTGCCGCTTCGCATACCTCAAGATCAAGATGCGGGCCCTCGAGGAGTAATCACGGTCAATGGAAACACCGAGCGCTCTCTCCGAGCGGAGGAGCATCTGGCTGACCCTCGCGGAGAAGGTACAAAGCAGCCTCTCAAGGCAATTCTCGAGTCTGGCTACTAAACGTCCGGACACCGTCAAGCGAGCCCAGAGTAACCTACAACAAGACCGCCTGGCACGATCCGAGCACGCGTAGCAATGCGGCCCCAACCCCAGCCCTCGTGAAATTGCGAAACCGATTACGCTGGCGTACATAATTACGCTCTGGAAATACCATGGGCATAGGGGAGGGCACGACCACGGCATGCCAGAATGCGGCTCAACCGCACCAGGGCTCCGATTGTGTCATTCTTTTTCTTCATTTTTCTCTTACTTTCAGGACTCCGTTCTCCAGAAGCCCTGTCCGGCACTAGAATCGCCGAACTCACGATGCAACAGCCAGGGAAGCAGAAAGCTACGTCGAGTGTCCAGGTGGTCTCTACTACGAGCAATATACCTGTTTTACATACCATCCCGCAGCTTACCCCTGGAGGGGGACATGTTAAATAGTCCCATCCCTTGCTTATCGCACTATTTGTATCGTTCTGCTTCCATTGCAGTACCTTTTGAATAAACAATACATAGCTTTTGCCTATTATTGCACTCCTTTCTTTATCTATATATATGGTCATTCATGACATGTTGCACCCGTACACTTTGGTACGGCCAACACACCAGGGGCTTAAGTACACCAAAATATGGTGTGATAAGTCCGAACACTATCACAAGTCACGGCACCCGAACTTATAGCATAATATGCAACGGCTCAGAATCAAGTCTTGGGTCAATAGTTGGGTTTGCCCGGCTCCCATGTTTTGGTACCTTACGTTCCGTTATATCCGCTAAGGTAGCGCTAGGAGAACCACTGCGATTATGCCCCGGTTGAGCTGGGTTGATCACCTCAGTGGAGAAAGCTAAAACTGACTGTCATGATAGGGCGAGAGCCGGTCGCTGTTCGAGAGGTTTTTCGGGTCCCTAAAGACTTATGCCGCTTAGAGCGAGGAGTCGGCATTGTCTGGCCAAGGCGTGGATAGCGCCCCGAACTCGGTCTTCCGAATACTAGGGGCTTCGCCGAAATTTAAAATTATAGAATTCTAAGGCTAAGTGAGAGTGTTCAAGCATTATAGTCCGGTTGCCTTGTTCGTTGCATTGAGCGCCTCCCTCGAAGGACCCAAGAATGGGAACAAGAGCGCTCAAGTTTATCCCGAACACCCCAAAGACTTTCGTGGCATGGGGGCTGAAATAACGACTCGCCATCTCTCAAATTTGATAAACGCCGCCTGAAGGTAATATTTTAAATTCTGGCGTTGCTTAGCGCATATTAACAAGTTTTTCAGCGTCTGAGGATAACAAATGCGAGTCTACTCAAAAATTACATCTTTGGAGCATTCACCCGCTATAAGGCGGGCACCCTTCAGGACACCCTCATAGTACATCTCGGGCTTGCGATGCCCCTTGCCTGGCGGTGGCCCATCCGTCACAAGCTTCTCAGCGTCCATCTTGCCCCAGTGCACTTTAGCACGGGCAAGGGCTCGACGGGCACCTTCAATGCAGACGGAGCGCTTGATGACTTCAATCCATGGACAGGCGTCCACCAGCCGGCGCACTAGCCCGAAGTAGCTCCCAGGCATGGCTTCCTTAGGCCACAGCCGAACTATGAGGCCCTTCATGGCCTGTTCGGCCACCTTGTGGAGCTCGAGCAGGTGCTTCAGCTGGTCACTCAGGGGCACCGGGTGTCCGGCCTCAGCATACTGAGACCAGAACACCTTTTGCGTCGAGCTCCCCTCCTCGGCTCGGTAGAACGCGGCAGCATTAGACACACTACAGGGCAGATCTGCGAATCCTCTTGGAGAGCTCCGGATTCGGGTAAGTAATAGATAATTCACTTTCACGTGCTTGCTTTGCATAAAGAATGCCTTACCCGCCGCTATCTTCTTTAATGCCTCAATTTCCTAGAGGGCTTTTTGGGCTTCGGCCTTAGTGGCTTTGGCGCTCTCAAGGGCCGAGGCGAGCTCGGACTCTCGAGTCTTCGAGTCACGCTCCAAACTCTCATGTTTTTCCACGAGAGCTTGGAGCTCTTGCCGCACCTCTGCCACCCGCGCCTCGTGCTTCTCTCGCTCGGTGCGTTCCGCGACCGCATTGCTTTCGGCCTTGGACACCGCTTCCTTCAGGGTTGCCACCTCGTTCGTGGCCCCTGCAATACTCACGTTATTCCTGTCATTTTTTGCAACCAAATACTTTCTATAAGGTATTACTTTAATAAGGTATTACTCACCTTCCTTGTCCTCGAGCTGCTTCTTGGCAAGGCCGAGCTCATTCTTGGACCGCTCGAGGCTCTCCTTCAATGCATTGACCTCCGCAGTCAGTGCGGCAGAGGTCAGCAGCGCAACCTGCATTCCCATATTGACATACTTATGTTAGACTCTTGCGTATATCTTTTTAGATCCTCAGTTCGGCTTTTCTTTTCGAACACCGAACTAAGCATCGAGACTCTTGTCTGTCTATGCGGTAATATTCTTACATATCTTAAAACTTACCTCAAAGCCTGTTAGAAGGCTGATGCAGGCTTGATCAGCCCGCTCTTGGCGGGTGAACTTCTGGATCACCACACTCATAACAGTGCGGTGCTCCTCGTCGATGGAGGCGCCGTTAAGCGCCTCCAGCAAGCTATCTGGTGCCTCCGGATGGACGGAGGTCACCGGCGTCGCAGTCTTGCCCTTCTTACGAAGGGGCTGCCTGCCGAACTTCGGAACCACTGAAGGTTCCAGTACGGAGTTCGGCACAGGGCCGGACTTAGAGCCCTCTGGGGTTTCGCCCCTTTGCGCCCGGAGTCCGGGAGGTCACCTTGCGGCGCCTCCAGGACCACCACCTCCTGGCTGGGCCCCTTTTAGGACTCCACCACAACGTCGTCTGCGTCACGAGGAGAGGAGGCGGTCGGAAGTGAAGTGCTATTCACATCCGACGGATCCAGGGAGCCGCTCGACGAAGCGGCGAGCTCGTCCTTGGGCGGGCTACATGGTTGTATTCGGTGTTAGAAGACACTATGCGACAAATGAAAAGTCACGAGTTATTCCGGAATCCGGACACTTACGATCTCGCCAGGGGCTTGGCCCTCGATGGCCATTCCTCTTCGTAGTCGTCGGCATTTGTAGAGAAGTCCGGGGGAAGGGTCCTTCCTTTGTTGGACCCTCCGGCCTCCCCAGTCGGGGCGGCCTTCCTTTTCTTCTCTGCCCCCGCTTGGGGAGAGGCTTCTTTTTCCTCCTCCTCGTCTTCAGGGGAGGATTCCGCCTCAGAGTCGTCGAACGATGAGTCCGACAACACCTGGCGCCGGGCGCTCCTTCGAGTCCCCGTGGCCTTCTTCTTGTCCTTCTTCTCCGGCACCACGTGAGGTGCCGGAACCAGCAACCCCGTCAAGCGGGCGTCCGCTAGGTCTTCTAGCAAAGGAGCCGGACAATTAATCTGCCCGGACGTCTTCTGCCAGTCCTGTCAAAGGTAAGGAGTTTAGATCCCACATAGAGTCAAACTATGAAAAACAAGAGTCCCGTAAAGGGTAGAATAGCTTACCTCGCTGGCACGATGTCATGAGCTGAATCCAGCGTTCTTGATGGCGGATCACGGGGAACCACGGCAGCCATAAACAGCACCTTCCAGGCATCTTCATACGTAGTGTCGAAGAGCTTGCTCAAGGTTTGGTGCTGTGCCAAATCAAACTCCCACAATTTGAAGGCCCGTTGTTGGCATGGGAGAATCCGGCGGATGAGCATGACCTGGACTACGTCGACAAGCTTGAGATTCTTGTTCACCAGATTTTGGATGCAGCTTTGAAGTCCGGTCAGCTCTTCTGAATCACCCCACGTTAGGCCCGTCTCTTTCCAGGAGGTGAGCCGTGTGGGGAAGCCAGATCGGAATTCGGGGGCCGCCGCCCATTTAGAGTTGCGCGGCTCGGTGATGTAGAACCACCCGATTGCCACCCCTTTATTGTCTCCTGAAGGAGCCCTCGAGCCATAGGACGTTGGCCATCCAGCCCACCATGGCGCCTCCGCACTCCGCTTGGCGGCGGCCCACTACCTTCGGCTTGACATTAAAAATCTTCAACCATAAGCCGAAGTGGGGCTGGATGCAGAGAAAGGCCTCGCACACGACGATGAACGCCGAGATGTTGAGGATGAAATTCAGGGCCAGATCATGGAAATCCAGGCCGTAGTAGAACATGAGCCCCCGGACAAATGGGTGAAGTGGAAAACCTAGTCCGTGGAGGAAGTGGGTGAGGAACACCACCCTCACATGGGGCTTGGGGTGGGGATGAGCTGCCCTTGTCGGGGAGCCGATCTTGCGATGTCATTTGGACAAGTATCCGACCTTCCGCAGCTTTTGACTTGTCCCTCCGTGTGGAGGAGACCATCCACTTGCCTCCGCTCCGGACATAGCTGGAGAAGGTTGAGGAGGGATGTGCGGACTTGGGCGCTGGAGCTCAAGTCTTGTGAAATGGATGAGCAAAGGAGGAAGAAGGCGTGGGTGAAAAGGTGGATCCTTATCCCCTTATATGAATGAGACGAAGCTATGAGTCCCCCACCAGCCTGGTAAAACTCGCTTATCTCCCAAGCGCCATAATCAATGGCGCGGTTGGGTTACCCACGCCCGTATTGATGAGAATCCCGGAATAAGGGGACATGATCTCTGCTTTGACAAGACGTGCCGAAGAAACCGCCTCGCTAAACGCGCTGAGATGGGACAATAAAAATTATTCGAATAAAGGCCTGGCCGTGGTGTGATATCACGCCGCGGAATACGTCAGCAGATTGAATTTGTGTAAAGATTATTCTCTCTACGGTGGTATGTGGAACTTATTTTTCAGAGCCGGACACTATCCTTGTGTTCAAAATCTTCTATGAAGTATTCGGAAGAGGAACCCGCCTTGCAATGCCGAAGACAATATGCGCGCGGACTTCGTCATCATTGAAGCCTGGTTCAGGGGCTATTGAGGAGTCCTGGATTAGGGGTGTCCGGATAGCGAACTATCACCGTTGGCGGACTCACGGACTATGAAGATACAAGATTGAAGACTTCGTCCGTGTCCGGATGGGACTTTCCTTGGCGTGGAAGGCAAGCTTGGCGTCTGGATATGTAGATCTCCTACCATTGTAACCATTTGTGTGTAACCCTAACCCTCTTCGGTGCCTATATAAATCGGAGGGTTTTAGTCCGTAGGACGAACAACAATCATACCATAGGCTAGCTTCCAGGGTTTAGCCTCTCTGATCTCGTGGTAGATCTACTCTTGTACTAATATTAATCAAGCAGGAGTAGGGTTTTACCTCCATCGAGAGGGCCCGAACCTGGGTAAAAACATTGTGTCCCTTGTCTCCTGTTACCATCTGCCTAGACGCACAGTTCGGGACCCCCTACCCGAGATCCGCCGGTTTTGACACCGATAGATTGACAACCCCTATTCGCGTTGGTTGCGAGGAGTTATTTGCATTGTGTAGGTACGAGGGACTCGCGCATAGCCTCCTACTGGATTGATACCTTGGTTCTCAAAAACTGAGGGAAATACTTACGCTACTTTCTTTGCATCATCCTTTCCTCTTCAAGGAAATCCAACGCATGATGCTCAAGAGGTAGCACCAACCACCCCCCTCCACATTCCCCCATCCGCTCCCTCGAGCCCTAGCTCATGGCCACCACTGGCGCCGCCGGCGCCGTCGGCGCTGTTGCCAACCCCTGCCGGTCTGCCCGTTCCTCCTAGCTTAGATAATAAAGTTTAGGTTACCCAGTGATTCCCATACCGTTGCCCCACTCCCCTGAGTTTTTAGATGAGGCATGTAGTGTCCCTCCCTGCAAGATCCACATCCCCTGCTCCAGAATGTCACAACCTAAGCTCGACCACATATCCTGGGGAGCCCGATGAGCATTCGGCAAAGAAGAGGTTTATCATGGCCTCTCCGGTGGACGTTGGCGAGGTGGCCTCTGTTGGTGTCAAAACCGGCAGATCTCGGGGTAGGGGGTCCCAAGCTGTGGATCATGGATCAATGGGTAATAGGAGACGAGGGACATGGTGTTTACCCAGGTTCGAGCCCTCTCTAAGAGGTAAACCCCTACTCCTGCTTGATTATACTCAATGAATATAGGGGTTACAAGAGTTGATCTACCTCGAGATCATGTGTTGAGGTCTAAAACCAGAGGGTATGATGAATAATTCATAATGATCTAGCATCTCCCTATCGACTAGCCCGACCTCGTCTTAATTATATAATGTACCAGAGGCCTAGGATAACAAGAGTCCTAGTCGAATACGTCGGTGGAGAGGAGTCCTTGTCTTGATCACCAAGTCTTGTGGAATCTTCCTCGTGTATGCATCGGCTGTCCGAACTGGCCCATAGGTAAACGGCCATGGGGGTCCTCGGCTCAATCCAACTAATTGGGAGACAACGTGGTGAGTACCCCCTAGTACAGGACACCGTCAGTAGCCCCCTGAACTGGTCTTCAAGTTGGGGACGCTCCTCGCACTACTGCAGGATGCTGCTAATGCAACACTACGATCAGAGACCCTTCGACGAAACTATGTGTGATGCAATAGTCGCAAATGATGGTGTAAAAGAACCGTCAAAAAGGTGCAAAATGTTTGCGATGGAGGAGCCATCAAACACGGTTCAGATTTTAGTTGCGTGTGCGATGCAGGGCATAAGATTCAGTCCAATGAACTATTTGCGATGAGGCGGAACAAAAGAAACGGGCAGCCTGATGAAGGCGTGTGCGATATACATCATACTGTTCACTCGGATGAACTGTTTGTGATTAGATAACACAAAACAAATGGTCAGCCAGATCAAGGTGTGTGCGATTGACGACATACGCTTCAGAAGGATAAACTATTTGCGATTAGGCAACATAACAGAAACGGGTCAGCCAGATCAAAGTGTCTGCGATTGATGGCATACACTTCACTGCGGATGAACTATTTGCGATTAGCCACAACAAAGCTGAAGCAGTTAGATATATCAACGTGTGTGCTCTAGAGGGGCACTGATGTCTACTACACAACCTTCTTCTTGTAGACATTGTTGGGCCTCCAAGTGCAGAGGTTTGTAGGACAATAGCAAATTTCCCTCAAGTGGATGACCTAAGGTTTATCAATGCATGGGGCGTAGGATGAAGATGGTATCTCTCAAACAACCCTGCAACCAAATAACAAAGAGTCTCTTGTGTCCCCAACACACCCAATACAATGGTAAATTGTATAGGTGCACTAGTTCGGTGAAGAGAGGGTGATACAAGTGCAATATGGATGGTAGATATAGGTTTTTATAATCTGAAAATATAAAAACAACAAGGTAACTAATGATGAAAGTGAGCACAAATGGTATTGAAATACGTTGAAACAAGGCCTAGGGTTCATACTTTCACTAGTGCAAGTTCTCTCAACAATAACAACATAATTCGATCATATAACTATCCCTCAACATGCAACAAAGAATCACTCCAAAGTCACTAATAGCGGAGAACAAACGAAGATATTATTGTAGGGTATGAAACCACCTCAAAGTTATCCTTTCTGATCAATCTATTCAAGAGTTCGTAGTAAAATAACACGAAGCTATTCTTTCCGTTTGATCTATCCTAGAGTTCGTACTAGAATAACACCTTAAGACACAAATCAACCAAAACCCTAATCTCACCTAGATACTCCAATGTCATCACTAGTATCCGTGGGTATGATTATACGATATGCATCATACAATCTCAGATTCATCTATTCAACCAACACAAAGCACTTCAAAGAGTGCCCTGATATGTCTCCAACGTATCTATAATTTTTGATTGCTCCATGCTATATTATCTACTGTTTTGGACAATATTGGGCTTTATTTTCCACTTCTATATTATTTTTGGGACTAATCTATTAATCAGAGGCCCAACCCATAATTGCTGTTTTTTGCCTATTTCAGAGTTTCGAAGAAACGGAATATCAAACGGAGTCCAAATGGAATGAAACCTTTGGGAACGTGATTTTCTCACCGAACGTGATCCAGGAGACTCTGACCCTAAGTCAAGGAAGCTTCAAGGAGAGCACGAGGTAGGGGGGGCGCCCACCCCCCCAGGGCGCGCCCTCCACCCTCGTGGGCCCCACGATGCTCCACCGACGTACTTCTTCCTCCTATATATAGCTACGTACCCCCAAACAATCAGATACGGAGCCAAAAACCTAATTCCACCGCCGCAACCTTACATGCCATGAGATCCCATCTTGGGGCCTGTTCCGGAGCTCCGCCGGAAGGGGCATCGATCACGGAGGGCTTCTACATCATCACCATAGCCTCTCTAATGAAGTGTGAGTAGTTTACCTCAGACCTTTGGGTCCATAGTTAGTAGCTAGATGGCTTCTTCTCTCTTTTTGGATCTCAATACAATGTTATCCCCCTCTCTCGTGGAGATCTATTCGATGTAATCTTCTTTTTGCGGTGTGTTTGTTGAGACCAATGAATTGTGGTTTTATGATCAAGATTATCTATGAACAATATTTGAATCTTCTCTGAATTCTTTTATGTATGATTTGTTATCTTTGCAAGTCTCTTCGAATTATCAGTTTGGTTTGGCCTACTAGATTGGTTTTTCTTGCAATGGGAGAAGTGCTTAGCTTTGGGTTCAATCTTGCGGTGTCCTTTCCTAGTGACAGTAGGGGCAGCAAGGCACGTATTGTATTGTTGCCATCGAGGATAACAAGATGGGTTTTTTTATATCATATTGCATGAATTTATCCCTCTACATCATGTCATCTTGCTTAAAGCATTACTCTGTTTCCTTGAACTTAATACTCTAGATGCATGCTGGATAGCGGTCGATGAGTGGAGTAATAGTAGTAGTTGCAGGCAGGAGTCGGTCTACTTGTCTCGGACGTGATGCCTATATACATGATCATACCTAGATATTCTCATAACTATGCTCAATTCTGTCAATTGTTCAACAGTAATTTGTTCACCCACCATAGAATACTTATGCTCTTGAGAGAAGCCACTAGTGAAACCTATGGCCCCTGGGTTTATCTCCATCATATTAATCTTCCATCACTTTATTTATTTCCTTTGCTTTCACTTTGCTTTTATTTTACTTTGCATCTTTATCATAAAAATACCAAAAATATTATCCTATCACATCTATCAGATCTCACTCTCGTAAGTGACTGTGAAGGGATTGACAACCCCTAATCGCGTTGGTTGCGAGGAGTTATTTGCTTTGTGTAGGTAGTGCAGGTGACTCGCGTGTAGCCTCCTCTTTGGATTGATACCTTGGTTCTCAAAAACTGAGGGAAATACTTACGCTCTTGTATTGCATCACCTTTCCTCTTCAAGGAAATCCAACGATGATGCTCAAGAGGTAGCAAGAAGAATTTTTGGCGCCCGTTCTTAGGGAGTCTACGCAAAAGTCAACATACCAAGTACCCATCACAATCCCTTATCTTTTGCATTACATTATTTGCCATTTGCCTCTCATTTTCCTCTCCCCCACTTCACCCTTGCCGTTTTGTTCGCCCTCTCTTTTCCGTTCGCCTTCTTCTTTTCGCCCTTTTGCTTGCTTTCTGTTTGCTCGTGTGTTGGATTGCTAGTTTGTCACGATGGCTCAAGATAATACCAAATTGTGTGACTTTACCAATACCAACAAAAATGATTTTCTTAGCACTCTGATTGCTCCTCTTACCAATACCGAATCTTGTCAAATCAATACTGCTTTGTTGAATCTTGTCATGAAAGATCAATTCGCCGGCCTTCGTAGTGAAGATGCCGCTACTCATCTAAATAGCTTCGTTGATTTGTGTGATATGCAAAAGAATAAAGATGTTCATAATGATATTGTTAAATTAAAGCTATTTCCTTTTTCGCTTAGAGATCGTGCTAAAGCTTGGTTTTCGTCTTTGCCTAAAAATAGTATTGATTCTTGGAACAAGTGCAAAGATGCTTTTATCTCTAAGTATTTTCCTCCCGCTTAAGATCATCTCTCTTAGAAACGATATTATGAATTTTAAGCAACTTGATCATGAACATGTTGCACAAGCTTGGGAGAGGATGAAATTAATGATATGTAATTTGTCGGCGTTCTGGGAACGGGGCTACCCAGACTTGCCTACCTGCGGCCTGCGGTGTGGCTCAAGGGGTGGCCTAGCACGGCCCATCTTCATCAGCACAAGCTCAAGACCCTCGCGAGGGGCCAAGCCTCACGGGACGGACGACAGGAAGCTTCCTCAGGCACGACATCATCAGGCTGGCTCGCAAGGCGGCGGAGAGATCAAGGCGGGGTACATCACGAGGTGCCCATGACGCAAGCCATGACGACCAAGGGCGCCAGGAGGGCGCCAGCCATGTGATGTCCTCATTTCCTCTTTGGTGCAAAGGAGGCAAGCGTAGGCGAGGGTATCAAGCAAAGGCAACCATTTCGGTGCAACAAGACCAAGACCAACCCAACGGCAGGAAGGAAGTCATCGTGGAGCCCAAGCCAGCGTCATCGTCAGAGCCTTTGGCAGGCGAGGACCAACTTTAGTCAGGATAAGTGTACCAGATGTTCCCCTTCAAAATGGCCAATTGTTGGCGCCCTTCCGCTCAATATTTGGGAAGAGGCCGGGGCCTCTGCCTATAAATAGGACTAGCCACTCACAAGGTAGATCCATCTATATGAGTGGAGGATCGGACCGATCATCTTGGATCTGGTCGAGCAAGAGATCTAGAAAGGAGGCATCTCCGTTAGAGTGAGAGAAGCGGCCCGAACTCCCCCTAGCAGTTTATCGCACCAGCCAAGAAACAGGACCCTCATGAGGCTGTTCTTCCTTGTACCATCCCTCATCAGCCCAGAGGCAATCCACCACACCACAAACTAGAGTAGGGTATTATACCACAACGGTGGCCCGAACTAGTATAAACCTTGTGTCTCTTGTGTTGCTCTTTGTGTAGTTCTAGATCTTTGCGAGGCGACGAGGTGCAGGTAGGTAAGAGGTGTGATCTCCGCGCGCACCCCAGAGTTCGAACCTAGAGGGTCTGCCAGAACCCGAAATCCAACATTTGGCGCGCCAGGTAGGGGTGCGCCGGAATCCGCCTTCCGCCGCCCAGTTCTTCGATGTCGCTCGCATCCATGTCAGACGCTTGTCGGGCCCGCGCAGAGCGCCGGGCCGCTCTCGCCACTCGCGTCGCCCAGACTGCCCCCGTCGGCGGCCGCCCCCGCTGTTCCCCATCGCCTGCCATCAACGCTGCCACCGGCCCGGCGGGGAATGAGCAGCAAGCGTCATTGCAGCATCCATCCGTGAGGCGAGACGGCCGCACCGCTACTCCGTCGCTCGCCCCAGCTGGTTCTTCGTCCCGTGCGCGCCGCACTCCCATGGAGGCTCGAGCCGCGCTCATCACGGAGAACAAGCTCCTGCGCTACCGCCCCGTCGACGACGTCTACGAGGAGTGGCTCGACCGCGTCACCGAGCTCGTCCGTGCTGCAGGGGGCTCCCCCGCGCCGTCCTTCTCGCTGCACCGCACCCCGCCTTGCGCAGGCGATGAAACTCCGGGCGCGCCTCAGCCACCTCCTCCTCAAGAAGGCGCCTTGGCCCCAAGGCGCGTGGCCCCTGGGCGGAACCCGCTCCGTCCGGCACCAGCCCAGCAAAAGCAAAGCTGCCAAGAGGTTCCTCGTCCCCAAGAAGCTGCACGAGTGCTCCCTGCACCGGCCCGCCATGACCGCGCTCCTGTTCCCGCATGTCAAGACCCGGCGCTGCTCCCAGCGGCAGCGCCCGGGGACCCGCAAGATCAAGCTCTCCGTCACCCAAGGCCTCCCGTGGCCACTGCAGGCTGCCGCGCCTTCACCGCCGAGCTACGCAGCGTCGCGTGGCCCGGCAAGTTCAAGCCAGACCTGCCTCCTCGCTACGACGGCACGGCCGACCCGGCGGAGTTCCTTCAGCTTTACGAGCTGGGCATCGAAGCCGCCAACGGGGACGAAAAGGTCATGGCAAACTGGTTTCCCATGGCGCTCAAGGACGGCGCCCGCACCTGGCTCCTGAACCTGGCTCCTGGCACAATCTCCTCCTGGGACGAGATGCGCACCCGCTTCATCGCCAACTTCGAAGGCACTCGCGACCGGCCTCCTGCCGTGAGCGACATGCGCCACATCAAGCAGCAGCGCGGGTTTTAGATGTATCAGTAGCACAGGGATAGGCGCTACTAATAAGGCGCTACAGCTAACATATAGCAGTAGCGCGTGCTCACCGGCGCTCCTGCTACACAAGTGTAGCAGCAGCGCTGTCATGAAGCTTCGCTCTTGCTAGTATCTCTAGCGCGCTTTACCTTGATGCGCTTCTTGCTATAAGCGGCTTCTTTGCTAACTTTTGTACACTCGCTCTTGCTAATTTAAGTAGGTTTTTTGTTATTTTTTTGGCATATTTGTTTAGTATTTGAACAGGCTTTATAGAAGAATCTTTAGCACATAGAAATGTCATCATGATACACATACAAATGTCTGTGAGACCACAAATGTAATCATAGCATGTACATACAAATAGTCTCATCATAATCATCATCCAACACAAAGTGATATCTTGTCATCATCTCGAAAATAGCGATACATGCAAGTCTCGAATACTTGCAACTACAACAACGTCATCCATCTAAACAAAGGTATATGCAAGAAGTGCTATCACTATGAGTGAGAGCGAACTATGCAAGACATGAGGTGGCGATTCTGAGTCCTCTCTCGCTTAGCGGAACCTCAAGTAACTAGCTTCTCCTTCTTATGCCTTTTGAATCCTTTATGGCTGGCGCCGTGAACCCATTCACTTACTTTGACACTCATGCCACTCGTTGTACACCCGGAACCTTCCCTTTGTACCACGACATAGCAATTCCATCTCGCCATCAAGAAACTAGGTACCTGTTAGAGATGCATGTTCATGAAGAGGATCTACAATCATATATATGCAACAAAATATACTAGAGCAACACCGAAAAGAAAGGGTTAGCAACTAGATGCAACATACAAGATGCATAAATTAATTAACTAGAGGTTCGCAGGTCATCGTACGCAAACTAACAAAGTAGCGTTACGCAAGTTTGGCACATGGACCATGGACATCACAAAGTTTCATCGCTACAAGAAGTATACAAGTTCAACCGACACATATCATCATCATCGACATCATAAATCACTAGAAGTTCCATCCTTCCATATCATCGAGGACGAACCCTAGCTTCTTGAGCAGGCGTGAGGTCTAGGCGTTGCATGCCTATCATGCGAGTTGGACGTCATTTCGCGATATAGGGCCGTGGTGGAACATCCCCTTCTCATCGACGACTTCTTTCATGATGATCGTTGCAATGTCGCTTTGGATGCGAAAGAAGTCATCTCTAAGTTTATAATCCGCTTCTCCATGAGATTCTAGCCTCTTGTGGATACGATCATCATTTCTGTTGTTAATGCGAAGCTTTTGGTGATCCATGTTGAACTGAATCATGAGATGGACGATGTAGAATCCATCCTTCTTGCTTGGTTTTGGGACATGGATGCAGGAGAAGTTAGTTTTATCTTGCTGAAACCGATCTTCTTGTTCCTTTGTTTCTTGATCTGCACGTGGCCACCTCTAAAGCTGAAGCCTTGGAGAGCATCATCTAGAATATACATTATGTGGGTGTAGTCTTTTTTCTCTAGTCTCTGGAAGGGTCAAAATACACGGCGTGGGAGACTTGCGGGTAAAGAACGATAAGGACGGCGCGCCCGTTGCTGCGGGGAAAAGACACCTCAAATTATTCCCCATATGAGAGAGAAGGAATGATTGAAATGTACGAAAGGGTTGTCCGGAACTCACTTACTTTGGATGATAAGGCACGAGGACAATTTTGCGGTCCTTATTCTGTACCATGAAGTTTTGGAGGTACTCCCTAGCAGTTTCACGCTCAAAGTCACCAAGACTCAAGAAAGACTCGTGCATCTAGTACGGATCCGCCACACAGATTTTCGAGACTTCTTCACTCTTCATGACGGAGCTCATATGTAGCGCAAAAAGGCGGACGATAGTAAAATCAAGCCGCCTTGTTAGAAACATCTCAAAGATATGGTCAAACCGCAGGAAGAACACCTCCGCGGGTTGTGTGTCGATGTAGCACTTCCACTCAGGCACACGAGCCGCGTATGTCGGATATCCTGGATCCTTTGAGGCTAGTAGGCCTTTCTCAGTCGACAGCACATGGTCGTGCAGTCTCCTGAGATCCCCTGATAGTGCCTCCAGCGGTTTTGACGGTAGCATCGACTCGCCCGTGAGATGGAACATGACCGCACTTTTCACGGGTACACGCTCTTCAGAATGCATCGTCTGGCTGCTATGTGCTCTGGCTTGTTTGGAGGCAGTTACCTTCCCCGATCTCTTCCTCTCCTTTTCTTGGGCACACCTTCGGACCCTTCTATAACCCCTGCCCGGTGTTCTGGGCTAAATCTTTATCACGACCCTCGCGCCCGGCTAGTTGAGCCTGTGTTGAGGCGGCATCTTGAGCGTGTCCTGTGAGGATTTCATGAAGAGAGACTTTTTGCAATCCATGGTACGACCCTGCCCGGGCATATCATCCATATCCTCATTAGCAAGCTGATAGCCCGATTCATCATATGGTTGACTCGTCATATCTATGCCACAGTCATACGCGTTTGTATTGAAGTAATCCATAGGGTCGACCTCCGTCTCATCATCCATTCTACATTCTCTGGAGAAATTACATCAGCCAGTACTATTGCACCCCTTCATCATGTCGTCCGCCGCTCTCACCCGGCACTACAGAGCTGGTAATTGCGTAGGCGGGGTGGTGGTCTTCGCACATGCTTGTTGATGTGTGGTAGTTATTGTTGAGCTCTCGGCCGGCTCCAGACGAATAAGATTCTTCGGCCATAGCAGCACCCAATTCTTGCAGCTTCCAATCCGCGGCGGGGTCTCGTTGTCCGCTCCCACATGCTGTACTGGAGGAGGCAAATCCTCGTGCCCCGATTTCACACTGGTCAAGCTAACCACAGAAGTGCCCAGCGAGATCGGCTGGTTGTGGAACGTGCGTTGAGAGGAGTCCATTATCATCCCCTTTCCCACGTCCACCTTCTGGCCTTTGATCAAGTAGAGTATGGTGCACGGGGTTTCTTTCGCCTGCAAACACATATGTCTGTGGCGTAAAATAACCGAAAGGCAACAAAAATAGAATATTATATATATATATGTTGGTGCGACATGTAATTACCGTGACGTGGCGCGAGCTCAGCCAAAGGCGAAGGCCCACCTAAGCGCGCTTTGAGGCGAGGACGGGCTGCTATGAGCGGGAGCGGCTGCGAGAGGAGGCCCGGTTGCGTGAGCAAGTGATGGTGCGATGGTGTTGTTGTTCATGGAGTTTCTCCCGACAAAACTGGGCATCGGGAAATCATGTACCGTCTTGTCTGGATTTTCCTTCGTCCAGTTGATGATAACTGGAACCAAGTTAGTAGCAAAATCATTTCTGCAGGCAGTTACAGCTGCATTGACTGCCTGCTGTAGCAACTCATATTTGTCCTCGGCTACTTTTTTCGCGTCCTCAGCTGCTTTTTTCTCAACCGCAAGCTTCACCTTCGCGTCGACGTTCGCCTGACTAAACTTCGTTTTCAGCTTCTTGGCCTCCGGGCCCTCGTTGTAAAATACCTTCCACGTGGCGCCGTCTCCAGCGCCGTGCACAGGAGCATATTGCGGCCGCTGATCCAAAGGGAGTCCCTTAAGTTCGTTCAAGGCCCGGTTGAGAGGGGTGTCCCACTTGGGCCTCATCGGAGAAGTAGGGCTTTCGGCTGCAAGCTGGTGTTGCTTCTCCGATGGTCTAATCAATTTCCTCGTGATCTTGTCTGTGTAAAAACCTTTTCTCCTGTCCCACTTGTAGCGGGCCCTGATGAAGTCATGCTCCAAGGGGTTGGTGAACTTCAGCGAAGGGGTGCAGGAGACCCAGCGGCTTCACGTTCTGCGTCCTCCTTATCCCATATGGGCCTTTTACGAGGTAGCCACGGCTTCCGAGGCGATGCTTCCGTGTTCCTTTCTTTGAAGGCTCTTGAATTTCGCAACCTTAGCCTTGGCTGCCTCGGTAGCGCAAGTGTCCTTGAACTTTTCGAGCTCCTCTTCCGTAAGTGTCGGTTTTTCCTCCATAATCTTTGACAGGGGTTCATCAGCCTCAATAGCTCGTTTCACCCTCGTTTTCCCGGAGGCCAAATCATTGCTGAACATGCCCATGGCGTGATTGTTAATCTTTTTCATCTTCGGTTCATCCTACGGTTGTTACGTATTTATCATCCCGGTCGGGGAACTTGAATCTCTTGTGCAACTTTGTTAGGAGCAACTGCGTCAAATGTTCTTTACTTCTTAAGTCATCGTCGTTGATGCTCGCGCATTCTCGTAGGATGCATCCTACTTGGTTCCCATAGCACTTGCGAGGTTCTTCCGGCTCTAACGGCTCAAACTTTCCAAGTGCCATCTTTGTGATCACAAGTCGTCCAATCCCTAGTTTGTTAGGTTTTCGTATCCTCTGCTTCTTATGCTTCCTCTTTTTCGGTAGAGGCATCGGGGCGGTACCTTCCCCTTGGTCTCGGTGCGGTACCTTCCCCACCGGTCTCGGTGCCGCCATCGGTGTCGGTATTGTCGGTGTCGATGTCGGCGTCGATTACCATCATCGAGGCCGACCTGCAAACCTTGCTTAGCAGTCAAATAGTCGAGGTACTCTTGTTCACCCTCATAATCCATCTAAATGCATCTTGGTCAAGGCCCAGTTTCTTCGTTGTTCGACATGTTTCCTATGATTAAGTGTCCTCATTTATTTCTAAAAGTATGAATAAATGATAAATGACATAAAAACAAATCTATGTGCCAGCACTCGATATGCCAACTATGTAGCACAAAATCATGCCTTTATTCACGGGAAATTTTGGCATGACCTTTGCTAAAAATTGGACATATCGAGCGCCTGAAATTCACCGGAACGGAAATTAATCAACATTCCAGCGTAACATAGGCCACTCGGATCATTTTCCAAACATGACATGTCCAAAACATGACATATGCACATATCACATGTCCAGTTCAAATTTGCACATATCACATGTCCAGTTCAAATTTTGAAACCTAGCTAAATTCATAACTAAATAGATAACCTAGTTAGCATACTGCCCTAACTAAAACCCAAGTAAATTAACCGGAGAACCCTAGCAGAGAGAGGGGGGTTTACAGAGGGTGCAGGGGCGAGGAGGCAGGCCCGACGACGGCCGGGGAGAGGAGGAGGCGAGGGCCGACGGGTCGGGCGAAGGCCGGGATTGGGGCGAGCGCGCCGGGTCGGCGAGGCTGGGTCGGGGCGAGCGCGGGGTCGGGGTCGGGCGAGGGTCGGTCGGGCGGCGCCGGGGTCGAGGCTAAGCGGCGCCGAGTCGATGGCGGCGCCGAGGCTGGTCGGGCTGACAAGGCGACGTGGGAGAGTGGGGATTTGGGGGGGGGGAAAGGCGGGATGAAGCACAGGGCAGGTGAGAATTTTGGGTTAAGTGGATGTAGCAGTAGCACATTTGAACAAAACGCGCTGCTGCTAACTTCACTATCTAGAGCGGTTTAGGAAAAACGCGCTGCTACTACCTTCGCTACTGCCAGTTTTCCTTTTCCTTTATTTTATCCCACTTTTATTTCCGAGGGCAGTGAGCGAAGGGAGGCGATATATATTGCATCATTTGACGGTTAAATATATGCATAAAATAGAAACATATATATTACACATCATTGGACCCATGCATAATAATGGCTAAGTGTGTATACAAAATAGGAACATATATATATATATATATATATATATATATATATTACATCATTTGATCGATAACATAAGTTTCCTCACTTTGGCGTTTTCGTTTTGAGTCAGCTTCTTTCCCTTCTTGTTAAATCAAGAATAATTGAGCCCCTCATTGTGACTTTGCCTTTTCCATGGAGTACGATTTTTCTTAGGTAATGTAGTATTGATTCTTCTTTTGACGTATACTTCATCATCATCGTCATCTTCCCTCATTGGGTTGCCGTCTTGATCATAGTCTTCCTCGTTGGTGACTCCATCCATTCCAATGATGTTCCTTTTGCCTCTCCTCGGGACAACACGGCTGGGATTGCGCTGGTCGATTATGAAGAAGCATTGTGTCACATGCTTAGCGTGTACCCATGGCTCGTTTTTTGCGATAGCGTTCACGGTGGCGCTCTTGGCGTCGGTATAGTCTTGGTAGTGAAAATCCGGCTTTCTCTTTCGACATTCTTAGCCCATCGACCACGGAACATCGTCGTGTTGTGCGATCGAGTAGTCAAGCTCCCGGATCTTCTCGACCCTTCCATAAAATCGTTCGATTCTTGCCCGTTGTCGCTGCCGGTCATGCATTCCATCGTCACCCCTGAGTTCTGATCATCACTGTCCATATATTTGGCCTCCGTGTAGAACGTGTATCCATTGATATCATATGCCTGGTAGGTTACGAGGTTGGGCGAGGGGCCATGTGCTAAGGTGTATATGAGCAATCCGTCCTTAGAGCCCTCCTCCGGAGGATTAGCAATAATATGCTCTTTGAACCAATGCAGGAAAGTGGAGTTGTGCTCTCTAGTAACTTCGGCGTCCGTCCTGCATACCCCCCAGTCACGATACTTCTTTGCGATAATTTCTTTGTGCAGTGCCACGAAAGGATCTACCTCGTCTAGGTGTTGTAGCACTACCAAGTTTTCTCTGTCAAAGTCGCTGCATCGATCTGAGTATGCCACATGCAGTTCCTTGCGACGATTCACGGTGACCATCTCCTTCGAGCCTCCCATCGTGCTTGTTAGCAGGCAAACCAACACTAACACCGGCGGCCGGTCTGCGCCATATAGAAAATTCTCACGAAGAGATGCACTCTTGTGCCAAATAGCCCTGGCGATGCTTCCATCCGGACGGGACATGTTCTGAACGAATCCTTTGATGATCCCATTCATCCTCTCAAATGGCATCATGTTGTGCAGGAATGACGGCCCCAGGTCTATTATGTCATCCACAATATGGACACACAGATGCACCATCACGTTAAAGAACGCGGGCGGGAAGTACATCTCACTCTCATTTAGTATCACAACGATCTCTTCCTGTAGCCTTTGGAGCTGCTTCACACTGATCGACTTTCGAGAGATGACGTCGAAAAAGTTGCAGAGACCAATAAGCGTGTCACGGACGTGCTTTTCCATTATCCCTCTAAGGGCAACAGGTAGTATCTGCGTCATCATCACATAGCGATCATGAGACTTCATCCGCTGAACCTTTTCTTGTCCGTGTCTAGATATCTGCTTATCTTCCCACAGTAACCGGAACTAACTTTGACTCCGGTAAGTCACTTAAAGAAGGCATTGATCTCAGCCTGACTTAAGGTGAAGCAAGAAGGGGGCAATAATCCTCTTTCTTTATTTTCTTGCCCTTCTTCTCCCGTGCCTCTGTCTCCGTCTCATCTCGTCTGGCATTTTACGGGCGGCATGTGTAGATCTTCCCTAATTTTCAAATCTTGCAAGTCTTTTCTTGCCTTCGCCCATCCTTGGTCTTATCCGTCATGTTCATCGATCTTTGCGAGCAAGCTCTCAAGGACATTCTTACAAATATGCATTTGATCAAGGCAATGAGGTGTATCGAGTTTGTGCCAAGACTCCAAGTCCTAGAACACAGACCTCGTCTTCCATACCTTCAGCGGCGGCTCGGCGCCTTTCTCATCGTCTTTCGGTCTTGGGCACTCCTTCCAGTTTTCAACAGCTCATTGATTTCGGCACCGCTCCGCTTACGTGGAGGTCCTCGATGCTCAAAGCATGACCATTGAATAGATCTCCACGGTTTCTCCATGGTCGTCTGTTCAAGCCATCTTCGATGCCCCATGTACACAATTTTCCCGGACCCGCCATCTTTCCTTGACGTTAGTTCTTTGAGGCGTCGTATCATCCATGCACCGCGTGCATCCGCAATATCCATGGCACACCTGGCCTGCCACATATCCGTAACCGAGATAGTCCTGCACTGTCGTGATCATGTTGAAATACTCACCTTTGCTGGTGTCCCATGTCTTGGCCGGTGTTTTCCATAACGTGTCTAACTCCTCTTGAAGTAGCCCCAAATACAAATTAATATTATTTCCTGGTTGTTTCGGCCCTTGAATAAGCATGCTCATGTGAATGTACTTCGATTTCATGCACAACCAGGGGAGGTTGTACATCCATACAAACACGGGCCATGTGCTATGGTTGGTGTTACGGTTGCCAAACAGATTCATGCCATCGGTACACGCGACGAGCACGATGTTCCTGGCATCACATTCAAAACACCGATAGAAGCTGTTCAACGCTCTCCCTTTGGCTTCCATCCTTCACGTGTCTCAGCTTTGGATCATCTCCATCGTCGGGCTTCTTCCTCTCCGCGTGCCAGCGCATTAGCTTTGCTTCCTTGGGATCTACAAAATACCTCTGGAGACGGGGAGTGATCGGTAAGTACCATACAACTTTATGGGGACATTTCTTCCCGGCCTTCTTGTATCGAGAAGCATTGCACACCGGACAGCTTGTTTTTTCCGCGTGCTCCTTCTGATAAAATATGCAATCGTTGATGCATGCATGGTATCTAACGTGTGGCGGATCAAGAGGGCACCACGATCTTCTTGGCCTCATCAACACTAGTAGGACATAGATTACCCGCAGGAAGAACATCCTTTAGGTACTTGAGATGCTCATCGAGGCTAGTGTCGGTCCATTTGTTTTTAGCCTTCGTCTTGAGAGTTGGAGCGTGAAACTCAAGCGGGTCACCTCAGGATTGCAACCATCATACGATGGAGTGTTCGAGTCTACCACCAGTTGCTCCAGCTTAGCCTCCTCTCTAGAAGCAGCTCTCTCAGTACTCGTCTCCTTGCGAAGCAATGCTTGAACATGAGGGTCACGCACGAATGAACTTAGTACCGACGAACTCTGCTGTGTGGAGTCCATGTCGTTCTCTCCGCCGCCATGTCTGGCCCCTACTCCTCCGCCATGTCCGGCCCTTTCTCCGCCGCCATGTCCGGCCTCTTCCCCGCCGCCATTATCGATCATCTCTTCGTCTTGCCCCGTGTCATCATTGCCTGCCCCGTCGGCATCCTCAACATCGTCATCCTCATCTTCAATTATATAGCCATCCATGAAACCAGTCATGAGCAGGTGCGCTTCGACACGACCATCGACATGGGGGTCGAGCCAAACTATTCCTTTGCATTTTCGACACAGACATAAAACCTCTGTCCGGTTATTTTCTTTCATGTCCTGCACCGCCGACCGCAACCACCTGTCCACCATCGTTCCACTGACCATCGTCAACTCTGCACGGTAATAATAAACAAATTGATTATAAAAATGCATGCATGCATCAAAGTCATAAATTTTTTGACACGACCTTCCCTAAAAATAGGACATATATGGATCTAGAGTTTGCCCGGAATTCGCCGAAACGGGAATAAATCGACATTTCGGCAAAACATAGGCAACTCAAAAGCACAATTTGGCGTGCCACACACACAATTTCCACAAACATATCACACACACATAAACATATTTTCATTTTGCAAAAGCATGAAATTTTGATCACCTCGATCGAGATCGAGCACACGGTGGAGATGATGTTGTAGAGAGATCAAAAGTGCACAAAGCTCTTGTTGACAAAGATAGATCTAGTTAGGGGGCAAATAGGTCACTTAACTAAATGCTACATCTACCTAGCTAGCTAATTTGGGAGGAGACAACTTCAACTAGTGGAGGGAAAGGAATAAGAGAAAGGAGATGCATTAATGGAGGTGGTGTAGTTATAGCTAGGAGTAATGAAGAGAGAGAAAGGTAGGTAGAAGAGGGAGGGTAATGGGGGGAGAAGTATTGAGGAAGAAGAAGAGTGAGAGAGGGAGGATGTGGGAGGTAGGGAAAGGGAGGAGAGGAGATGGGGAGGGAGGTGGGGAAAGGTGGTGGGGGCTGCGGCTTAGCGATCACTGAGGAGAAAAAGTCTTATTGCTGCTAAGAGGGTAGCAGCAGCCTTTCCTAACACGCCTTCTTGCTAAATGGGCTAACCGTGCGCACAATTTCAAAATTAGCAGCAGCGACGTGACAAAAAGCGGCGCTTCGACTATGGCGTTAGCAGCAAGCAGCGCTTCACGGAGCAGCGCTCTTGGTAAACTTAGGTCGTTGTCTACTGTCGGTGGATTTTTGTAGCAGCGCGGTTTAACATCAGGCGCTACTGCTAAATTTGCACCAGCAGCGCGCTTTACGTAACCGCGCTGCTGCTTATTAGCAGCAACGCCTCTTTTTATGTCGCGCTGCTGCTAAGATTCTGTGTATAGGGTTTTCCCTAGTAGTGTCCACCGCCGCAACCTTCTGTATCCACGAGATCCCATATTGGGGCCTGTTCCGGAGCTCCGCCGGAAGGGGCATCGATCACGGAGGGCTTCTACGTCATCACCATAGCCTCTCTAATGAAGTGTGAGTAGTTTACCTCAGACCTTCGGGTCCATAGTTAGTAGCTAGATGGCTTCTTCTCTCTTTTTGGATCTCAATACAATGTTCTCCCCCTCTCTCGTGGAGATCTATTCGATGTAATCTTCTTTGTGCGGTGTGTTTGTTGAGACCGATGAATTGTGGGTTTATGATCAAGATTATCTATGAACAATATTTGAATCTTCTCTGAATTCTTTTATGTATTATTTGTTATCTTTGTAAGTCTCTTCGAATTATTAGTTTGGTTTGGCCTACTAGATTGGTTTTTCTTGCAATGGGAGAAGTGCTTAGCTTTGGGTTCAATCTTGCGGTGCCCTTTCCCAGTGACAGTAGGGGCAGCAAGGCACGTATTGTATTGTTGCCATCGAGGATAACAAGATGGTTTTTTTTATCATATTGCATGAATTTATCCCTCTACATCATGTCATCTTGCTTAAAGCATTACTCTGTTTCCTTGAACTTAATACTCTAGATGCATGCTGGATAGCGGTCGATGAGTGGAGTAATAGTAGTAGTTGCAGGGAGGAGTCGGTCTACTTGTCTCGGACGTGATGCCTATATACATGATCATACCTAGATATTCTCATAACTATGCTCAATTCTGTCAATTGTTCAACAGTAATTTGTTCACCCACCATAGAATACTTATGCTCTTGAGAGAAGCCACTAGTGAAACCTATGGCCCCTGGGTTTATCTCCATCATATTAATCTTCCATCACTTTATTTATTTCCTTTGCTTTCACTTTGCTTTTATTTTACTTTGCATCTTTATCATAAAAATACCAAAAATATTATCCTATCACATCTATCAGATCTCACTCTAAGTAAGTATTTGTGAAGGGATTGACAACCCCTAATCGCGTTGGTTGCGAGGAGTTATTTGCTTTGTGTAGGTACGAGTGACTTCAGCGTAGCCTCCTCTTTGGATTGATACCTTGGTTCTCAAAAACTGAGGGAAATACTTACGCTACTGTGTTGCATCACCTTTCCTCTTCAAGGAAATCCAACGCAGTGCTCAAGAGGTAGCAAGAAGAATTTTTAGGCGCGTTGCCGAAGTCTACGCAAAAGTCAACATACCAAGTACCCATCACAATCCCTTATCTTCTGCATTACATTATTTGCCATTTGCCTCTCGTTTTCCTCTCCCCCACTTCACCCTTGCCGTTTTATTCGCCCTCTCTTTTCCGTTCGCCTTCTTCTTTTCGCCCTTTTGCTTGCTTTCTGTTTGCTCGTGTGTTGGATTGCTAGTTTGTCACGATGGCTCAAGATAATACCAAATTGTGTGACTTTACCAATACCAACAATAATGATTTTCTTAGCACTCTGATTGCTCCTCTTACCAATACTGAATCTTGTCAAATCAATATTGCTTTGTTGAATCTTGTCATGAAAGATCAATTCGTCGGCCTTCCTAGTGAAGATGCCGCTACTCATCTAAATAGCTTCGTTGATTTGTGTGATATGCAAAAGAATAAAGATGTTGATAATGATATTGTTAAATTAAAGCTATTTCCTTTTTCGCTTAGAGATCGTGCTAAAGCTTGGTTTTCGTCTTTGCCTGAAAATAGTATTGATTCTTGGAACAAGTGCAAAGATGCTTTTATCTCTAAGTATTTTCCTCCCGCTAAGATCATCTCTCTTAGAAACGATATTATGAATTTTAAGAAACTTGATCATGAACATGTTGCACAAGCTTGGGAGAGGATGAAATTAATGATATGTAATTTGTCGGCGTTCTGGGAACGGGGCTACCCAGACTTGCCTACCTGCGGCTTGCGGCGTGGCTCAAGGGGTGGCCCAGCACGGCCCATCTTCATCAGCACAAGCTCAAGACCCTCGCGAGGGGCCAAGCCTCGCGGGACGGACGACATGAAGCTTCCTCAGGCACGGCATCGTCAGGCTGGCTCGCAAGGAGGCGGAGAGATCAAGACGGGATACCTCACGAGGTGCCCATGACGCAAGCCATGACGACCAAGGGCGCCAGGCGGCGCCCGCCAGCCAGTGTCCTCATTTCCTCTTTGGTGCAAACGAGGCAAGCGCAGGCGAGGGTATCAAGCAAAGGCAACCATTTCGGTGCAACAAGACCAAGACCAGCCCAATGGCTGGAAGGAAGTCATCGTGGAGCCCAAGCCGGCGTCATCGTCAGAGCCTTTGGCAGGCGAGGACCAACTTTAGTCAGGATAAGTGTACCAGATGTTCCCCTTCAAAATGGCCAATTGTTGGCGCCCTTCCCGCTCAATATTTGGGAAGAGGCCCAGGGCCTCTGCCTATAAATAGGACTAGCCACTCACAAGGTAGATCCATCTAAAAGAGAGGAGGATCGGACCGATCATCTTGGATCTGGTCGAGCAAGAGATCTAGAAAGGAGGCATCTCCGAGAGAGAGAGAGAGAGAGAGAGAGAGAGAGAGAGAAGCGACTGAGCTCCCCCTAGTAGTTTATCGCACCAGCCAAGAACAAACCCTCGCGAGGCTGTTCTTCCTTGTATTGTCCCTCATCAGCCCCAGAGGCAATCCACCACACCACAAACTAGAGTAGGGTATTACACCACAACGGTGGCCCGAACTAGTATAAACCTTGTGTCTCTTGTGTTGCTCCTTGTGTAGTTCTAGATCTTTGCGAGGCGACGAGGTGCAGGTAGGTAAGAGGTGTGATCTCCACGCGCACCCTAGTGTTCGAACCTAGAGGGTCTGCCAGAACCCGAAATCCGACATTTAGCGCGCCAGGTAGGGGTGCACCGGAATCCGCCTTCCGCCGCCCTGTTCTTCGTCATCGCTCGCATCCATGTCAGACGCTCGTCGGGCCCGCGCAGAGCGCCGGGCCACTCTCGCCACTCGTGTCGCCCAGACGGCCCCCGTCAGCGGCCGCCCCCGCCGTTCCCCATCGCCTGCCATCAACGCTGCCACCGGCCCAGCGGGGAATGAGCAGCAAGCGTCATCGCAGCATCCATCCGTGAGGCGAGACGGCCGCACCGCTACTCCGTCGCTCGCCCCAACTGGTTCTTCGTCCCACGCGCTCCGCCCTCCTATGGAGGCTCGAGCCGCGCTCATCGCAGCGAATGAGCTCCTGCGCTACCGCCCCGTCGACGACGTCTACGAGGAGTGGCTCGACCGCGTCGCCGAGATCGTCCGTGCCGCAGGGGGCTCCCCCGCGCCGTCCTTCTCGCTGCACCGCACCCCGCCTTGCGCAGGCGATGAAGCTCCGGGCGCGCCTCAGCCACCTCCTCCCTAAGAAGGCGCCTGGGCCCCAAGGCGCATGGCCCCTGGGCGGAACCCGCTCCGTCCGGCACCAGCGCAGCAAGAGCAGAGCTGCCAAGAGGTTCCTCGTCCCCAAGAAGCTGCCCGAGTGCTCCCTGCACCGGCCCGTCACGACCGCGCTCCTGTTCCCGCACGTCAAGACCCCGCGCTGCTCCCAGCGGCAGCGCCCGGGGACCCGCAAGATCAAGCTCTCCGTCACCCAAGGCCTCCCGTGGCCACTGCAGGCTGCCGCGCCTTCACCGGCGAGCTACGCAACGTCGCGTGGCCCGACAAGTTCAAGCCAGACCTGCCTCCTCGCTACGACGGCACGGCCGACCCAGCGGAGTTCCTCCAGCTTTACGAGCTGGGCATCGAAGCCGCCAACGGGGACGAAAAGGTCATGGCAAACTGGTGTCCCATGGCGCTCAAGGACGGCGCCCGCACCTGGCTCCTGAACCTGGCTCTTTCCACAATCTCCTCCTGGGACGAGATGCGCACCTGCTTCATCGCCAAATTCCAAGGCACTCGCGACCGGCCTCCTGCCGTGACCGACATGCGCCGCATCAAGCAGCAACCGGGAGAGACCCTCGGAAGTACATCCAGCGCTTCAACAACGCACGCCTCAAGATTCCCAAGGTGACCGAGGAGGCCATCATCTCAGCCTTCTCCGATGGTGTGCGCGACGTCAAGATGAAGGAGGAGCTGGCGATGCATGAAGACCTGTGCACATCCCTGGAGCTGTTCAACTTGGTGACCAAGTGCGCCAGGGCTGAGGAGGGGTGCCTCTCCCTCCTCGAGCTTCCGGCTGCCGACCCAGAAGAGAAGAAGCCCAAGGTCAAGGACGTGAAGTGCAAGGGGGCTGCCGTGCTCGCGGCAGAACCAGACACAAAGCGAGGCAGAGATCAGCCCGAGTCTTCCAAGGGCAGCCGGTACTTCGTGTACCACAACCTCCACACCCACAACACCAACGAATGCCAAGAGCTCAGGGCCGTGCAAAAAGGGAGAATCGGTCGACGCCCCGACTGCAGTGATCGAGGCTACGGCCGAGGAGGAGGAAGAAACTCAGGACGCTGGGAAGATCGTGGCCCTCGCCAAGGGTGGCGTGACCGACCTCGCGAGGACCGCTGGCAGGATCAGCCTCGCGAGGGAGGCTGGAGGGATCAGCCTCGCGAGGATCGCCCGCAAGGCAACGCAGGCCTCCCTCCTGTGTCGCTGCAGCCAAGGAGAAACGAAGACCATCATCAGGACGAGGGGGCTGGGGGTTCCAGGAGCCACGTGCGATCGCTTGCATCCTGGGCGGAGCTCAAGCCCCAGCCTCTCAATGCATCTTCAAGCAGTTCGCCCGCAAAGTGAATGCAGTCCTCCCCAAGCTTGAAGCCACGCGCCCCCTCAGGTGGTCAGCATGCGCCATCACGTTCAGCTCAGCGGATCAGCTCAAGTGCGCGGCCACAGCAGGAGTCCTCCCGATGCTTTGTTCCCCAATCATCAGCAACGTGCAGGTCACCAGGACCCTCATCAATGGCGGAGCCGGGCTCAATGTCCTATCCGTCGAGACATTCAACAATCTCCAAGTGCCTTACAACCGGCTTCAGCCAACCAAGCCTTTCTCCGGAGTCACTGATGGCTCCACGGTTCCGATAGGGCAGGTCCGCCTCCCTGTCACCTTTGGTGCGCGTGACAACTACCGCACCGAGCTCATCGACTTCGACGTCGCCCACATTCGCCTACCGTACAACGCCATCCTCAGGTACCTAGCTCTGGCCAAGTTCATGGCCGTGACCCATCACAGCTACAATGTCCTCAAGATGTCAGGAAGTGGCGGAGTCATCATGGTGCCTTGTGAAGAGAGAGACGCAGTGTGTTCCCTGGAGCGTGCCTTTCAAGCCGCGTCACTTGAAGACCCAGACCACCAGAGCAGGAGGCTCCCCGAGACTGTTCCCAAGAAGAAGAAGACATCGCCTGGCCCGACCCCTCGGGAGGCAGGCCCCTCAGGGTCCGCGCCTGTTCAGGGGGCACCTCCTTCTGTCGCATAGGAAGGCGCGCCCGACACCCTCCTCGAGCAAGGCTCAGGGGCTCTCTCTTGGAGGGCCACCGACTTTGCTAAGGTCACGAGGGAGGCGCTTGGGCACCACTTGGAGGCGTGTTTCAAAGCACGTTTCCCTCAGGAAGGAGCAAAGCAAGGAGGGCTAAACCCTCAGGAGTTCATCGGCTAGATCATTCAGGAGCTGCAGGAGTCAAGAGTCATGAGTGGCAGCCGCCGCTTACCCGCCGCAGCTCCCCATCCAGGCGAGGATGGTGGGCTGCGCGTCTGCATCAACATACCCGGGTTCAACCGAGCCGCCTCTTAGGAGCGCTTTTGGCCCTCGCGCGTGGGGCGCTGTGAAGGTCCACCCCACAGCTACGTTCGCATGCCTTTCGGTTTTCCGAACGCGGCTGCCACGCGTCAGCGCCTCATGAGGAGCATCTTGGAGGCTCAAGTGGCCAGGCGCTCCGCAGTCCTGGCGGAGATGGAGATGGTCCGCGAGGAGCCACCAGTGCCTCCGGAGCCTCCCGAGGCCCCTGGGCCTGGGGGCTCGTGAGGACCGGCTTCCGCAGCGCACGGCGTCCGCTACTTCAACACCCCCTCTTCCTCAACGTTATCAGGTGACATCCTTCGAGTTTCCTTTTCAGCTGGGAGCGCCCCCTAGGGCTGCATCATTCCCGGGCCGCGTGGGTCAGTCCCTGCGGCGTGTATCCCTTTTGCTTCATGTTCCTAGCTTACTTCATTGGGGGCGCCCCTCGGGCTGCATCATCCCTGAGGGAGTCCCGGACTAGGGGGTGTCCGGATAGCCGGACTATTGTCACGGCCGGACTCCAAGACTATGAAGATACAAGATTGAAGACTTTGTCCCGTGTCCGGATGGGACTTTCCTTGTCGTGGAAGGCAAGCTTGGCGATACGGATATGTAGATCTCCTACCATCGTAACCGACTCTGTGTAACCCTAACCTATCCGGTGTCTATATAAACCAGAGGGTTTTAGTCCGTAGGACGAACAACAATCATACGATAGGCTAGCTTCTAGGGTTTAGCCTCCTTGATCTCGTGGTAGATCTACTCTTGTACTACCCATATCATCAATATTAATCAAGCAGGAGTGGGGTATTACCTCCATCGACAGGGCCCGAACCTGGGTAAAAACATCGTGTCCCTTGTCTCCTGTTACCATCCGCCTAGACGCATAGTTCGGGACCCCTACCCGAGATCCACCGGTTTTGACACCGACATTGGTGCTTTCATTGAGAGTTCCTACGTATTTGTCACCGATAGGCCCGATGGCTCCTTCGATCATCAACAATGACGCGGTCCGGTGAGACTTTTCTCCCGGACAGATCTTCGTGATTCAGCGGCTTTGCACTTTGCGGGCCAATTAAGCTTGGCCATCTGGAGCAGATCGAAAGCTACGCCCCTGGCCATCAGGTCAGATTTGGAAGTTTGAACTATACGGCCGATATCCGCGGAGACTTGATCTTCGACGGATTCGAGCCGCAGCCAAGCGTGCCGCACTGTCTCGATGGGCATGATCTAGCTCTGCAGTCGAACAGCGCGAGGCCGCGCAGATATGCGCTCCGACCCTTAATCCGGAGCCGGATTCCCCGATCGAGGACGAGTGGTTGGACACCGCCTCGGGGGCTACAATCTCTACGGCGATCGAGCCGAACTCCATCCCTGTCCTTTGCGAAGACCTCGACTCCAGGGTGCCGGACTCCTCTCCGGACTCCGAACCCTCCGCGCCCCTGCCAATCGAATCCGATTGGGCGCCGGTCATGGAGTTCACTGCCGCGGACATCTTTCAGCACTCGCCCTTTGGCGACATCCTGAATTCACTAAAGTCTCTCTCTCTATCCGGAGAGCCCTGGCCGGACTACGGACAGGAAGGTTGGGATGCGGACGACGAAGAAATTCAACGCCCACCCACCACCCACTTTGTAGCCACTGTCGATGATCTAACCGACATGCTAGACTACAACTCCGAAGACATTGACGGTATGGACGACGATGCCGGAGACGACCAAGACCCAGCGCCTACAGGCCTTTGGAAGGCCACCTCGTCATATGACATATATATGGTGGACATCCCAAAAGATGGGAACGACGATGGAACAACGGAGGATGACCCTCCAAGAAACAAATTAAGCGCCGACGTCGTGGCGCCGCTCTAAATCCCGCCACAATAAAACGGTGATTCCGCACGGAGATAATAACACCCCGGACAAAGGTTAAAGAGAACCCCCTCCAGCAGGACTCAGCGCAGGAGGAGGGAGAAGCAAGCCCGCACGACAATGCGGCAGAAAGAGAGGTTGAGGACGATAATTATGTGCCTCCCTCCGAAGATGAGGCAAGCCCCGACGACGACGAGTTTGTCGTGCCTGAGGATCCCGCCGAACAGTCGCGTTTCAAACACAGGCTTATAGCCACGGCAAGCAGCCTCAAGAAAAAGCAGCAACAACTTAGAGCTGATCAAGATCTGCTAGCTGACAGATGGACTTAAGTCCTTGCAGCCGAAGAGTATGAACTCGAACGCCCCTCCAAAAGCTACCTCAAACGCAGGCCGTTGCCTCGACTAGAGGAGGAAGCACCCAAGTCACCAGCGCACGACATGGCAGACCGGCCACCTCGTGGCGGCGACAAAGAAGCCTCTCGGCCCTCCGCTCAAGCCACACCCCGACGCCGCTCAAAAAGTACCAAGGCACGGGAAAACGCGCCGGACTTGCGAGATATATTGGAGGATAAGGCAAAACATACAAGATCGATCTACGGATCGTGTGGGCGCCCAGCAATGCGGGATGATTACCGCCCGGCGGAATACAACAAAACCGGCGGGCGAACACGATGAGACAAAGCTCATACGAGCTACGTCGTGATATAGCCCAATACAGTGGCGCCGCACACCCACTATGCTTCACAGATGAAGTAATGGATCATCAAATCCCAGAGGGCTTCAAGCCCGTAAACATCGAATCATACGATGGTACCACAGATCCTGCGGTCTGGATCGAGGATTATCTCCTCCATATCCACATGGCCCGTGGTGATGATCTACATGCCATCAAATACCTCCCACTCAAGCTTAAAGGACCAGCTCGACATTGGCTCAATAGCTTGCCAGCAGAATCAATTGGTTGTTGGGAGGACCTGGAAGCCGCATTCCTTGATAACTTCCAGGGCACATATGTGCGACCACCAGACGCCGATGACCTTAGCCACATAATTCAGCAGCCAGAAGAATCAGCCAGACAATTCTGGACTCGGTTCCTAACAAAGAAAAATCAAATCGTTGATCGTCCGGGATGCAAGAGGCCCTTGCAGCCTTCAAACATAACATCCGTGACGAGTGGCTTGCCCGGCACCTAGGACAGGAAAAGCCGAAATCTATGGCAGCCCTCACAACCCTCATGACTCGCTTTTGTGCGGGAGAGGACAGCTGGCTAGCTCGAAGCAACAACTTGGCCAAACATCCTGATATTCCGGATACCAAGGACAGCAATAGCAGGTCGCGTCGCAACAAGAACAAGCCCCGCATCAACGACGATAATACTGAAGATACGGCCGTCAATGCCGGATTCAGAGGCTCTAAACCCGATCAGCGGAAGAAGCCATTCAAAAGAAATACCCAGGGCCCGTCCAACTTGGACCGAAGACTCGATCGCTTGTGCCAGATACATGGCACCCCCGAAAAACCAGCCAATCACACCAACAGGGACTGCTGGGTGTTCAAGCAAGCAGGCAAGTTAAGTGCTGAACTCAATGACAAGGGGCTGCATAGCGATGACGAGGAAGAGCCCCGGCCGCCGAACAATAAAGGACAGAAGGGTTTTCTTACACAAGTGCGGACGATGAACATGATATACGCAACCGACATACCCAAAAGGGAGCGGAAGCGTGCACTAAGGGACGTATATGTGATGGAGCCAGTCGCCCTGAAGTTCAACCCATGGTCTTCCTGCCCGATCACCTTCGATCGAAGGGACCACCCCACTAGCATCCGTCATGGTGGCTTCGCCGCATTGGTTCTTGACCCAATTATCGATGGATTTCACCTCACCAGAGTCCTGATGGACGGCGGCAGCAGCCTGAACCTGCTTTATCAGGATACAATGTGCAAAATGGGCATTGACCCCTCAAGGATTAAACCTACAAAGACGACCTTTAAAGGCGTCATACCGGGTGTAGAGGCCAGTTGTACGGGCTCAGTTACACTCGAAGTGGTCTACGGATCCCCGGATAACTTCCGAAGCGAAGAGTTAATCTTCGACATCGTCCCATTCCGCAGCGGCTATCATGCACTGCTCGGACGAACCGCATTTGCAAAATTCAATGCGGTGCCGCACTATGCATACCTCAAGCTCAAGATGCCAAGCCCTCGAGCAGTAATCACGGTCAATGGAAACACCGAACGCTCTCTCCGAACGGAGGAGCATACGGCGGCCCTCGCGGCGGAGGTGCAAAGCAGCCTCTCACGGCAATTCTCGAGTCCGGACACTAAGCGTCCGGACACCGCCAAGCGCGCCCGGAGTAACCTACAACAAGACCACTTGGCACGATTCAAGCACGAGTAGCAATCCGGCCCCAACCCTAGCCCTCACGAAATTGCGAAGCTAGTATTATGCGTACATAATTACGCTCTGGAGATACCATGGGCATATGGGGAGGGGCTAGACAACGGCACACTAAGAATGCGAATCGACCGCACCAGGGGCTCCCGTTTGTGTCATTTCTTTTTTCTTTTTCCTTTTTTCTTCCTTTTTTTTTACTTCCGGGACTCCGTCTTTGATTAGTCCTGTCCGGCACTTGAATTGCCGAACTCATGATGCAACAGCCAGGGAAGTGGAAAGCCACGTCGAGTGTTGAGTTTTTACGAGCATTATACCTGTTTTACATATCATCCAGCAGCTTACCCCTGGAGGGGGACATGTTAGATAGTCCCATCCCTTGCTTATCGCACTATTTGTATCGTTCTGTTTCCATTGCAGTACCTTTTTGAATAAACAATACATAGCTTTTGCTTATTATTGCTCTACTTCCTTTATATATACATATGTTCATTTCACGACACGTCGCAATCGTACACTTTGGTACGGCCAATACACCAGGGGCTTAAGTATCCCAAAATTATGGTGTGATAAGTCCGAACACTTTTACAAGTGCGGCACCCCGAACTTATAGCATTACATGAATTGGCTCCGAATCATGTCTTGGGTCAATAGTTGGGTTTGCCTGGCTCCCGTGTTTTGGTACCTTACGTTCCGCTATATCGGCTAAGGTAGCACGGGAGAACCACTGCGATTGTGCCCCAGTTATGCTGGGTCGAGCACCTCAGTGGAGAAAGCTAAAACTGACCGTCATGATAAGGCGAGAGCCGATCGCTGTTCGAGAGGTTTTTTCGGGTCCCTAAGGACTTATGTCGCTTAGAGCAAGGAACCGGAATTGTCTGGCCAAGGCGTGGATAGCGCCCCTAACTCGGTCTTCCGAATACTAGGGGCTTCGCCGAAATGTTAAATTATAGAATTCTATGGCTAAGTGAGAGTGTTCAAGCATCATAAGTCCGGTTGCCTTGTTCGTTGTGTTGAGCGCCTCCCTAGACGGACCCAAGAATGGGAACAAGAGTGCTCAAGTTTATCCCGAACACCCCAAAGACTCGTGGCATGGGGCTGAAGCCAACGACTTGCCATCTCTCAAATTTGATAATCGGCCGCCTGTAAGGTAATATTTTAAATTAACAAGCGTTGCTTAGCGCATATGAACAAGTTTTCAGCGTATAGGATAACAAATGCGAGTTTATTCAAAAATTACATCTCTGGAGCACTCATCTGCTATTCGGCGGGCACCCTTCAGGAGGCCCTCATAGTACATCTCGGGCGTGCGATGCTCGTGGCCCTTCGGTGGCCCATCCGTCACAAGCTTCTCCGCATCCAGCTTGCCCCAGTGCACTTTAGCACGGGCAAGGGCCCGACGGACCCCTTCAATGCAGACGGAGCGCTTGATGACTTCAATCCGTGGACAGGCGTCCACCAGCCGCTGCACCAAGCCGAAGTAGCTCCCGGGCATGGCCTCCAATGGCCACAACCGCGCTATAAGGCCCTTCATGGCCTGTTCGGCGACCTTGTGGAGCTCGACCAGCTGCTTCAGCTGGTCGCTTAGGGGCACCGGATGTCCGGCCTCAGCATATTGAGACCAGAACACCTTCTCTGTGGAGCTCCCCTCCTGGGCGCGATAGAATGCGGCAGCATCAGACGCACTACGGGGCAAATCTGCGAATGCTCCTGGAGAGCTCCGAATCCGGGTAAGTAACAAGTATTTGACTTTTACATTCTTGCTTTGCATAAAGAATGCCTTACCCGCTGCTATCTTCTTTAGTGCTTCAATTTCATGGAGGGCTTTTTGGGCCTCGGCCTTAGCAGCTTTGGCACTCTCAAGAGCCGAGGCAAGCTCGGACTCTCGGGTCTTTGAGTCACGCTCCAAACCCTCGTATTTTTTCACGAGAATCTCGATCTCTTGCCGCACCTCCGCCAGCTGCACCTCCCCTTTCTCTCGCTCGGTGCGTTCCGCAGCCGCTTTGTTTTCGGCCACGGACACCGCTTTCCTCAGGGTCGCCACCTGGTTCGTGGCCCCTGCAGTACCCATGTTATTCCTGTTATTTTTCGCAACCAAAACCTTTTCTATAAGGTATTTCTTTAATAAGGTATTACTTACCTTCCTTGTCCTCGAGCTCCTTCTTGGCTTGTCCGAGCTCGTTCTCGGACCGCCGAGGTTACGCTTCAATGCATTGACCTCCGCAATCGGTCTGGCGGCAGAGGTCAAGCCGCAGCCTGCATTCCCATATTGACATACTTATGTTAAACTCCTGCGTATATATTTTTAGATCCTTAGTCCGGCTTTTCTTTCCGAACACCGAACTAAGCATCAGGGGCTACTGTCTATGCGGTAATATTTTTACATGTTTCAAACTTACCTCAAAGCCTGTTAGAAGGCTGGTACAGGCTTCGGTCAGTCCGCTCTTGGCGGACCGAACTGTCCGGATCACCGCACTCATAACAGTGCGGTGCTCCTCCTCGATGGAGGCGCCGTTGAGCGCCTCCTGTAAGCTATCCGGTGCCTCCGGTTGGACGGAGGACACCGGCGTCTTACCCTTCTTGCGAAGGATCCGCTGTCCGGACTTCGGAACCGCTGATGGTTCCGGCATGGAGTCCGGACGAGGGTCGGACTTAGAGCCCCTGGGGGTCTTGCCCCCCGCGCGCCTGGAGTCCGGGAGGTCGCCTTGTGGCACCTCCTGCGCTACCTCCTCTTGACCAAGCCCCCCTTGGGGCCCCACCGCGGCGTCGTCCGCAGTGTGAGGCGAGGAGGCGGTCGGAAGCATAGTGCTCTCCATTTCCGACGAGCCCAGGGACCCGCTCGATGAATCGGCGAACTCGCCTTTGGGAGGGCTGCACGGTTGTTCCACATTAGAGAACACTATACAATAATAAAAAGCCATGGGTATCCGGACACTTACGATCTCGCCAGGGGCTTGGCCCTTGTAGGCCAATCCTCCTCGTCATCGTCGGCGTTGGTGGAGAAGTCCGGAGGAAGGGTTCTCCCCTTCTTGGACCCTCCGGCCTCCCCCGTTGGGGCGACCTTCCTTTTCTTCTCCTTCCCCGCTGGGGGAGGAGCTTCTTCTTCTTCCTCCTCGTCCTCAGGACAAGATTCTGCTTCAGAATCTGACAGCACCTGGCGTCGGGAGCTCCTTCGAGTTCCCGTGGCCTCCTTCTTGGCCTTCTTCTCCGGCACCACATGGGGCGCCGAGCCAAGAGCCCTGCGACCCAAGGCGTCCTCCGGTCGGAATCTTCCGACAAAGGAGCCGGATTAATCTGTCTGGACGTCTTTAGCCAGTCTTGTCAAAGATTATGGAGTTTTAGATACCACGAAGAGTCAATCTATGAAAAAAGATTCCCGTAAAGGGTAAAATAACTTACCTCGCCGGCTTAAAGCTGCGACATGTATCCGCGATCTTTGGTAGCGGATCTTTGGGGCTTCAGTGCCCTTGAACAACACCTTCCAGGCGTCTTCAATGACGTAGTGTCAAGAGCCGCTCAAGGTTTGGTGTCAGGCCGGATCGAACTCCCACAAGTTAAAGGCCCGTTGTTGGCATGGGAGAATCCGGCGGATGAGCATCACCTGGATTACGTCGACAAGCCTAAGATTCTTGGCCACCAGGTTTCGGACGCATGTTTGAAGTCCGGATGTCTCGTCCGAATTCCCCCACGTCAGGCCCGTCTCTTTCCATGACGAGAGCCGTGTGGGGAAGCCAGATCTGAACTCGGGGGCCGCCACCCATTTGGTGTTGCGGGGCTCGGTGATGTAGAACCACCCCGATTGCCACCCCTTTATTGTCTCCACGAAGGCGCCTGTGAGCCATGGGACCTTGGCCATCTTGCCAACCATGGCGCCTCAAGACTCCGCTTGACGGCCGCCCACTACCTTCGCCGGACGTTGAAGATCTTCAGCCATAAGCCGAAGTGGGGCTGGATGCAAAGGAAAGCCTCGCACACGACAATAAACGCCGAGATGTTGAGGATGAAATTCGGGGCCAGGTCGTGGAAGTCCAGGCCGTAGTAGAACATGAGCCCCTGGACAAATGGGTGAAGTGGAAAACCTAGTCCGCGAGGAAGTGGGGGAGAAACACTACCCTCTCATGGGGCCTGGGGGTTGGAATAAGCTGCCCCGCATCGGGCAGCCTATGCGCGATGTCGCCGGACAAGTATCCGGCTTCCCGCAGTCTTGTGATGTGCCCCTCCATGACGGAGGAGGCCATCCACCTGCCTCCCGCTCCTGACATGGTTGGAGAAGGTTGAGGTGGGATGTGCGGACTTGGGCGCTGGAGCTCGAGTGCGCGGAAATGTATAAGCAAAGGAGGAAGAAGGCGTAGGTGAAGGATGGGACTTTCCTTGGCGTGGAAGGCAAGCTTGGCGATACGGATATGTAGATCTCCTACCATTGTAACCGACTCTGTGTAACCCTAACCTATCCGGTGTCTATATAAACCGGAGGGTTTTAGTCCATAGGACGAACAACAATCATACCATAGGCTAGCTTCTAGGGTTTAGCCTCTCCGATCTCGTGGTAGATCTACTCTTGTACTACCCATATCATCAATATTAATCAAGCAGGAGTAGGGTATTACCTCCATCGAGAGGGCCCGAACCTGGGTAAAAACATCGTGTCCCTTGTCTCCTGTTACCATCCGCTTAGACGCACAGTTCGGGACCCCCTACCCGAGATCCGCCGGTTTTGACACCGACAATCCCCAAGCCACTCGGGTCAAACCCAGTGGCATGTATCCCTCTTGCGTTTATTCGGGTTGTGCGTTTGACCCATCATGATTGTTATTTGGTGCATGTCCACGGCACCCCTTTTCTGCCATGTCGGCTGCTTGCATGTTAAAGGGGGTACCTGAGCATCGCGACTCATGGGCTCCTACTGGCTCTCCAGCCCTCACCCTCTGGTATTGTCCACGGCATCGCGACCTGGCACACCAGTGACGGCTGAGCCCCGCTCGAGGGCCGGGACCCGAGGACGTAGAGCGTCGACATCTAACCAAATTTGCAGGAACACATCACAAGTTAAGGCCCAGAGCCAGGCGCAACCCGCCTTGAGGTAGGACCCCGTGAGTCCCATCGCTGGCTCACGGGTGCCCAGATACACCTCGTCAGGCCCTACCTGCCAGCCACGTGTCGTGGGGTCAAACACGCCTGGGGCTCCTCCCGAGGGGAGCCCCTCCCACGCACTAGTGGAAGCACCATGCTCTGCGTTGGACGACACCGCCGAGGAGCAGCTATGCCCAGTACACATACGGAAGCGCTTATGCTCATACCGGTGATAAACAACTGAGGGTGGCCCCCGGCCGCATCAACCTCAGGGAGCCCAGAGCTCAATGTCTGGCCTCATCATAATGCCTCCCCTCGGGAGTGCCACGCGTGGGGGCTGGGCACGGGGGCTACGCCTGGGTCACGCCCAAACGCACGCCACCCAGCCAGGCCCCTCGGGCCTGGTTCGTCGCACATCTCTCCCTGAGCGGAGCCAAGGTACGAAGGCTGTTTGAACGTCAAGGGGGACTCCTGAGCATCGCGACTCAGGAGCCTAATTGGTCACGTAGCCCCTCACTCCTTAGTTCCGTAAGGCTAACGGCGGTTGAGGTATGCGCGGGGCCGGGCCCTGCCGACGTAGAATGGTAGATTCACCCATACATCCCGCCTCCCTACTTGTTGTTCGTGCGTTAAGGGGGACTCCTGAGCATCGCGACTCAGGAGCCTAACTTGTCATGTAGCCCCTCACTCCTTGGTCCCGTCCTGGTTTCCGGTCGGGGCTAACAGTGGCTGAGGTATGCGCGGGGCCGGGCTCTGCCGACGTAGAACACAAGCAAGTAGGAAGGAAAAGCGCAAATTTCAAGGAATTCAAAAGCAAATATTACATTCCATAACTGTTTTCACAACATCAAACGCAAGTTTAAACGCCTCCACAAGGCATGATGCATGTTGCAGGAGTCGGAAGCAGGACAGGAGCCACGAAGGAGTTACTTGCTGGTAGCACCGTCATTTGGCCAGGCTCTGTGAAGCAGGTTCGCCTCGGGAAGTCTCGGGGTCGGCAGCGCCGCTTCGCTTGGTGTCAAGGCACAGAACCGCCAATAGAGCCTCCGCTCGACCCTTCATGGCCTCAGCAGCGACAGCGGCAAGCTCGCCGCTCGCGGGCTCCAGCAGGCTGTCAAGATCAACGTCAGGGTCGGGAAGGTAGACGTGGGAGAAGACGCGCGTCAGCGCTGCAGAAGACAAGACACGCACCTCGGCCTCGGCCGTGGGGCCAAGACCAAGGGTGACATCTTCAAGAGCGCGAACCAGGAAGGGAAGCAACTTGGCGGGGCCGTCCTCGGCACCGGCCAACGGGCTCTCCAGGCCGCTGTCGTAAAGCGACCTCAGCAAGGTGCGAGCCTTCTCCTCTAGCTTCGTGAAGCGCGGTCCTCGGCCAGGACCCGCGCCTTGCCGTCCAGCTCGACCCTCTTCGCCTCCAACTCCTGCTCCAGCGCACCCAGGCAGCTATGGCGCTCATCAAGCTTGGCTTCCCGGTCCTTGGCGGCCGCCTCGCGAGCCTTCATGCCTTCCTCCTTCTCTTGGCGGGCGCGAGTCTCCTTGGCAAGCTGGTCGCGCGAGCCACAGCTCGCTCTCGGCGCCTCGCAGCGACCTCGGGCATCGGCTACCTCCCCCAAGGCGGCGTCGCGAGCGGCCTTTGCCCCAAGGATGGCCTGCTTCTCCTCGTCGCAAGCCATTGTGGCCTGAGCCAGCGCCGCTCGGATCGAAGCATCAGAGCGGACCCAGCCGGAGGCCAGCTCCAGGCATCCGGCCACCAAGCAAGGATCGGCGCCCTGAAGATCTTGCCGCAGCCGGTCCAATTCAGCAGCAGCATGATTCAGAACAGTAGAAGGAATCAGAGAAACGGCAGTTGGCGGAGTAGGAGGAGAGGACGACTGTGTAATCACAGCACCATGAGTCGGGCCTTCCGCGCCGGCGGCTACGATGGCAAAGGGCATCGAGCAGGATACCTCGGGAGTCGGTTGGGCCATGGGGGCTGAGCTCGCCCCAGCTAGCCCCATCAGGCCTTGCGAGGATGACCGGGTAGGAGAGGCCCGCGTCTTGTCGCCCCCTTCTTCCGCGGATGGAGGCGCTGTCCCGGGCGAAGCCTCAGGAGCCCCCTTCAGCTTCTTCGCCGCAGGCGCCAGCCTAGCCAAGGGATACGGATATCAAGCCTCCACGACAAAGCAAGAAGCAAATCAAGGATCAAGCACTTACTGGTCATCGCTCGCGGGCTCGAGCAGCCTCCGGCCGTACTTGAAGCCCGAGAGCCGGCTGCAGGGGTCAGCCTCAAGAGGCTCGGGAGCAGGAGACGCGTCCGCAGATCGCTTCGGAGCCGGGGCAGACCCGCGGGGAACCAGCCCCGTCCTGTCCTTCTTCGGGATCAGGGGCGAGCTCTCACCCCGCTCGTCGCCATCCTCATCGTCGTCCGGCAAGAGGCGGAGAGTGCGGGACCTGCGCCGGGGGAGAGGCGTTCCCGACTCCCCGCCTGTCGCCTCGGAATCGGGCCCCTCTTCCAGCTCCTCTTCTTCCTCCTCTTCGCTGGAATCGCCGGAGGACACGTTCACCGTCGGCAGGGCCGCCGGGTCCTCGGGAACCTCCGTAGGCACAGGCCCGTCCCCGTTGAAAGCGGGCATGGCGTCCACCACCTGCTCCCAATCATCTTGAAAGAACAGGGGCACAGGAGCGCCCTCCAGCCTCGCCACGTCTCCCTCGACCAAAATCTTGAGGACCGCAGCCAGATCTTCGTCGGCCAGGGCTACGGGGCTCGGGCGAGGCCTCCACAGCGGAAGCGATTATTGTCGAAGAGGAGCCACCCGGTGCTCCAGGAACTCCCTCAAGAGCGACGCACCGGTCAGCTTCGCCATCGCCATGTTGCCTGGCCAGAGGTCCACGTTCATCTTCTCCAACACCGGCTTGGCGCGGGGGTCCACGAGCTCCGCGTGAGACCAAGCGTCGATGGACGTGGGCTGCTTCGTGGGTAGAATCAGTCGAGGGTGGATGCTCCCAACATCTACCATGACCCATTTGCTCATGAAGCCCTCAATCCTCTTCCCGGGCTTCGAGATGGCATTGGTGCTGCCATACGCGACAAAGCTCGCACACGCGGTGACGGGGCCGCGAGAGGTCCGGAGGTAGAAGTAGTGGCGCAGCAGGGCCACTGAGGGCTGCACTCCGACGTGAGCCTCGCAATAGTAGGCGAAGATTGCCAGGAGAAGAACAGAGTTGGGGTGGAGATGCAGACCTTGCAGTTTGTAATGGCGGAGGACAGAAAAGAAAAACTCAGAAAAGGGAGGCACCAGACCAGCGGCAATGGCGCTCACGAAGATCGGATAGAAGGTGCTCTTTTGGTCCTCAGGAAGGGCAGAGCCAGCCTTGAGCACCGCTTCCCCGTCGTTGCCTTGCGCCGCCATCATCCGGCGCGCTCGGGCAAGGCTCTTCTCCGACACATTCGGGGAGTCCAAAACAGGCGAGTACCAAGCTCCGGCCGGGGTCTGGCGAGGCGCCATGTCTTGCTAGGGCACGGGGTCGTTGTACATATGAGATTTTGGATACAGGAAGGATAGGCGCAAGAAAGGGGATCTGGGCAACGACTGGAGAAGGCAAAGGGGGAAAGGCTCAGACGGGTACCGCTCCCTTATCGATTCATGCAGTTATCAAGGCGCCGTGGGGAAGCGGAGACACCCACGTCCAATCAACCGCCATGCGACGCCCAAGGCCGCAGGCTATTAGGGGTTCGCGGCGCCGACTTGCCCCTTCGCTTCTCCCGCCAAGCCAAGTCCAGCGCCGCCTTGGGCCCGGGGCTATCACGGCATTCGGGAACGGGGTACCCAGACTTGCTCGCTGCTGACCGCGGCGTGGCTCAAGGGGTGGCCCAAGACGACCCATCTTCATCAAGACAAGCTCAAGACCCTCGCGAGGGGCCAAGCCTACATGGGCGGATGACAAGAAGCTTCCTTAGGCACGGCCTCATCAGTGGTGGCTCGCGAGGAGGCGGAGAGATCAAGGCGGGGTACCTCACGAGGTGCCCATGACGCAAGCCATGACGACCAAGGGCGCCAGGTGGGCGCCAGCCCGCGCAGTGTCCTCATTTCCTCTTTGGTGCAAAGGAGGCAAGCGCAGGCGTGGGTATCAAGCAAAGGCAACCATTTCTTGCAACAAGACCAAGACCAGCCCAACGGCAGGAAGGAAGTCATCGTGGAGCCCAAGCCGCGTCATCGCCGAGCCTTTGGCAAAGTAGGACCAACTTTAGTCAGGATAAGTGTACCATATGTTCCCCTTCAAAATGGCCAATTGTTGGCGCCCTTCCCGCTCAATATTTGGGAAGAGGCCCAGGGCCTCTTCCTATAAATAGGACTAGCCACTCACAAGGTAGATCCATCTAAAAGATAGGAGGATCGGACCGATCATCTTGGATCTGGTCGAGCAAGAGATCTAGAAAGGAGGCATCTCCGAGAGAGAGAGAGAGAGAGAGAGAGAGAGAGAGAGAGAGAGAGAGAGAGAGAGAGAGAGAGAGAATCGACTGAACACCCCCTAGCAGTTTATCACACCAGCCAAGAACAGACCCTCGTGAGGTTGTTCTTCCTTGTACTGTCCCTCATCAGCTCCAGAGGCAATCCACCACACCACAAACTAGAGTAGGGTATTACACCACAACGGTGGCCCGAACTAGTATAAACCTTGTGTCTCTTGTGTTGCTCTTTGTGTAGTTCTAGATCTTTGCGAGGCGACGAGGTGCAGGTAGGTAGGAGGTGTGATCTCCGCGCGCACCCCAGAGTTCGAACCTAGAGGGTCTGCCGGAACCCGAAATCCGACATAATTGCCCTACTCATGGTTTGAACTTGTGGAGGATTATACAAAAAATTATGCCGGATTGAATTTTGCTTCTAGAAATCTTTTGGATTCGGCCGCGGGAGGCACTTTTATGGAAATCACTTTAGGAGAAGCTACTAAACTCCTAGATAATATTATGGTTAATTATTCTCAATGGCACACTGAAAGATCTACTAATAAAAAAGTGCATGCGATAGAAGAAATCAATGTCTTGAGTGGAAAGATGGATGAACTTATGAAATTATTTGCTACTAAGAGTGTTTCTTCTGATCCTAATGATATGCCTTTGTCTACTTTGATTGAGAATAATAATGAATCTATGGATGTGAATTTTGCTGGTAGGAATAATTTTGGTAACAACGCATATAGAGGAAACTTTAATCCTAGGCCTTATCCTAGTAATCCCTCTAATAATTATGGAAATTCCTACAACAACTATTGTGGAAATTTTAATAAAATGCCATCTGAATTTGAGACTAGTGTTAAAGAGTTTATGAATTCACAAAAGAATTTTAATGCTTTACTTGAAGAGAAATTGCTTAAAGTTGATGAATTGGCAAGGAACATTGATAGAATTTCTCTTGATCTTGATTATTCAAAGCTTAGATATATTCCTCCTAAGCATGATATCAATGAGTCTCTCAAATCCATGAGAATTTCCATTGATGAGTGCAAAGAAAGAACCGCTAGGATGCGTGCTACGAAAGATGCCTTTATTAAAGTGTGTTCTTCTAGTTCCTATGAAAATAAAGATGAAGGTCTAAAAGTTATTGATCTTTGTTTTGCAATATTAATCTTGATAATGATGAGACTGAATATGATCCACCTTTACCTAGAAGGCGTTCCAAAAATTCGGAGTTTTTAGATCTTGATGCTAAAATTGATAAAAGTGGGATTGAAGAAATCAAAACCCTAGATGTTGCTAAACCCACTATTTTGAATTTCAAGGAATTTAATTATGAAAGTTGCTCTTTGATTGATTGTATTTCCTTGTTACAATCCATGCTAAATTCTCCTCATGCTTATAGTCAAAATAAAGCGTTTACTAAACATATCGTTGATGCCTTGATGCAATCTTATGAAGAAAAACTTGAGTTGGAAGTTTCTATCCCTAGAAAACTTTATGATGAGTGGGAACCAAATATTAAAATTAAGATTAAGGATCGTGAATTTTATGCTTTATGTGATTTGGGTGCGAGTGTTTCCACTATTCCCAAAACTTTGTGCGATTTGATAGATTTCATGATTTTGATGATTGCTCTCTAAACTTGCACCTTGCGGATTCCACTATTAAGAAACCTATGGGAAGAATTAATGATGTTCTTATTGTTGCAAATAGGAATTATGTGCCCGTAGATTTTATCGTTCTTGATATAGATTGCAATCCTTCATGTCCTATTATTCTTGGTAGACCTTTTCTTAGAACGATTGGTGCAATTATTGATATGAAGGAAGGGAATATTAGATTCCAATTTCCGTTAAAGAAAGGCATGGAACACTTCCCTAGGAATAAAATAAAATTACCATATGAATCTATCATGAGAGCCACTTATGGATTGCCTACCAAAGATGGCAATACCTAGATCTATCCTTGCTTTTATGCCGAGCTAGGGGCGTTAAACGATAGCGCTTGTTGGGAGGCAACCCAATTTTATTTTTACTTTTTTTTGCTTTTTGCTTCTGTTTAGAAACAAATCTTTGATCTAGCCTCTGGTTAGATGTTTTTTATGTTTAATTAGTGTTTGTGCCAAGTTAAACCTATAGGATCTTCTTGGATGATAGTTATTTGATCTTGCTGTAATTTTCAGAAACTTTCTGTTCACGAAAACAATTGTTAAAAATCACAAGAACGTGATAAAATACTGATTCCAATTTGTGCTGATCAGTAAACAAATTTCCCAGATCGTCCTATTTGTGCTGATTTTTTGGAGTTCCAGAAGTTTGCGTTAGTTACAAATTACTACAGATTGTTCGGTTTTTGACAGATTGTAGCGACCCGACCTCAGACGGTCACTTCTCTGTGTATTTGTGCCATCCCTGGATCAGTATGCTGGCACACATAGTACATCAATGTATATATCAAAGTGCAATCACATGTATAAATAACGTAAAACTGATATATACCTCATATGTCTTAGCGGAAACAACAACGGGTGTGGAGTCCCATCAACGCCATCGGCAGGTTGAGTGTAGACCGTAACCCTGTATCGTAACTCTTACTCGTCGAGGAAATATCTGCAACATGATACGTTGCAGCCGTGTAGGTCAGTACATTGAATGTACCGGCAAGATCACAACATGAGAAAACAGATGATAAAACTATACTATATGCAATATGGCTTTGTGGCTCTGTGTCTGAGTTTTGTTTGCGTAAAAGCTGATTTTATTTTTCCCTACATCAAAGGAATAAATGAAGTTTGTACTATGGAGTTTTCTATCATGACATGGTTCCGCCAACCGATGTCTCATAGCCCAAAATCATCATAAGTTGCCCACAATTAAGTTATCAATCCGGTGTTGAGAGTTCCAGATAGATCCAAGTCCGGAGGCTCAAATTGTCCGTGAATCGGGGACACGGCTAATCGATTAGGTTTAAACCCTCTGCAGAGGTTTGTACACTTTACCCGCAAGATTCGATCCTCTTTTACGCTCTCGCACTTCGTGGTGTTTGAGAACAAGATGACCGAAACATGGTCTTCCGAAGAGTTCCCCTGACCACTGTCCGGTGCCCATCCAATCCTACCGTAGTTCTACATCTGCTAGCACCATCCCAGCCAGAGTCACAACTAAGGTCAACCAAGCCAGAGCCCATAGTGACTTGTGGTTGCACAGGTAAGCTTCCGGGCATGAAGTATTCTTCCGTCTCTTTGAGTCTGGGTGAAGCTTTCCGCAAGATGTCATGGCGCTTCTCCATGCATCCTCGCCAACCACTGGATTCTCCAGGTGCCCGTCAACCATCCTTCACCCAAGAGTGTGTATTGAATTCTTGTCTCGAGTCTTGAAGTCTTGAGGTCTTGAAGATGCAGTCCTTGCAGATTCCATCATGGAGTTGTCGTCATTGACGTAGATCCTCCATTCTCACACCACTCCCGAGCACTCATACCAAACCCGTCTACTATAGCGTAGCATTAAAATAAATAATGTCCCGGGCTTGGTAACAGGGTGATGGGTTCCTACCTCATGCATACTACTCAACTACAAGGATTCAATGTCACTACTGCAGGATTGTTGCGAAGATGACACTAGATGCAATAAAACACATAGGTATGAAAAACATGGTCAAAGTGAACTTGCCTGGTAATACTTGATGAAGATAACAGCGCTGTCAGAAAATGACTTGGTAGAACTAATCGTCACTCCGCTGAAAATCTATATAGTCAAACATAGCATTCACATAAGCAAACATCCTAGCAAACAATTTTAGCACTCGAAATAACAATCAAAACAACAAGGAAAATCGATAATAAAACTCAAACAAAATCAAAAGAAACTTCAAATAAAACTACAAAGAAAAACTACTAACGAAGATCTATGACTTTGCTACAAACATCTAATATAGTTTTGCCGTAAGTAAAAACTTAACAACAATTAAAATACTAAACTAATAAATTAACAGAAAATAAAATGTAAAATAACTAATTTAACAGAAAGTATTTTTTTCCATAAAATTTTATTTGCAAAAAGAAACAAATAAAAAGCTTTTATAAAAATCTAAGTATGACCTATAGAAGGTTTCATACAAAACTAAGGAAAATAATTTTTTTAAATAAAATAAATTTTCTCCTGTTGTCTAACAGAACACAACTAATTTTGTCAAAAGTGACAAAAAGAAATAATTTAAAACTAATAAAAACAATAAAGAAAAAGCTAAAACAGAACTAATATTAAAACAATACTATTTTGCTAAAAACCTAATTTAAATTAACCTGAAAATAAAATACTAAATACTACTGGATAAACAAAGGTACTAGAGACCAGGAGCAAAAAGAATCGGTCGAAAATAATATTCCTAACTCAAAATATCTCAAATCAAGTGATTTGAGAAAATTTATATTGGGGAGGGAAGGGTTTTTCTTGGGGTAGGGGACAAGAAATAGATTAGGATTAGGAAACAAAAGGAAAAAGATCTAGAAACAAATCGGAATAAACGAAACAGGATCAAATCCTACTAGTATTAGGAAAAAGGAGCGGTGCTCCTCGGTTTCTCGATGCGCACGCGATGGTGGCCGGGTGTGGCAGAAGTGGCGGCTTGGGCCTTTGGCCCAAGGCGCTCATGGATTTTTTATTTTATATATAAACATTTTTTTCCAGAAAAACAAAATAAGAAGAAAGCAAAATAAATAAAAATAATATATAGGCATATAATATATCAAAAATTTTAGAAAAACATTTCCTACAAGATGAACTTTATTCTAGAGTCAAATAAAATACACATAAATTTAAATAAAGCAAAGAGTGCTTTTGGTCCAATAAAATCCAACAAAAATCATTTTAAAAAATAACAAAATGAATTAAAATTTCTTTCTCTCCATTTTTCTGAGGTAGGGAATCATGTTACCCTATTTTCCATGTATTTTATTTTTGGAGAAAAATAATTTGAATAAAACTCAAATAACTCCAAATTGAAAAATAAATTCCAAAAGGACTTCGAATTTGATCCTTTGAAACTCCCAACTCATATTTCATATGTTTTGAAGAAGTCATTTTATCCTCGCTCGTGAAAATCATTGAGTTGCATGAAGTTTATGAATTAGAAAATATTTCCAAATGAAATTCAAATATTGTCAACACCTTGTCATTTAAATAAATGGAAGAAGTCATGTCATCTTCTTTCCGTGGTTTTGTGATGAAGAGTATTTGAATTCACGAAAAGCATAAAAAGCAAAAATGAAAGTTTGGGAAAGTCCTTTATTCCCTCTCATTTAACTTTCAAAAAGTTTCAAATTTCACTCAATCAATCACACAACAATTCAAACAAACAAACAAATCTATCTATTTATTATAACATTCCAAAATTTAGAATTTTGGGATGTTACAAATCTACCACTTAAAATGAATCTCATTCTCGAGATTCGGAGAGGCTAGAAAGAAATGGGTTAGGTTTGGGGTCTTCAAAATCCATCGATCGCCTCCGGGTCTGGGGTGCTACCACCCTTAGAAACATCGTTACGGTTCCATCAAAACTCGTACACTCCATCCTTATTGGCCGACAAAGGTTTCGGTCTTCTCGAGATATTTAAGGATAATTCCTTCTCTGGCTCTTCCGTAGTGGCATAACCTTTTCCTCAATTCTTTTGTCTTTTACTCTTGGTAAGGTTATTCCGAGACTGGTCTTCGTGGTCGACGGGTCCGCGCCAATTCTAAACAAATATCGGTATCTCATGGTGGTCAACGATTTATGGTTTCCCCTCTAAACGGGTCCGGATTGAACCTCACCATATAACCTACGGTTGGCAACAACTGCCGTGTACAAGGGAAAAATACCTATACCTTTCTAAGGTTTAAACAAGGTTTTGATCGTCGTCTCTCTACTATAGGTAAGTCACTCAGATTTTACCATCCCATATAGCAAAGCGAATAATAAGAGTAAGTCGGTATGGTGATCAATCCATCCCGCACCCAAATCATTACCTTGTACATGGTTTAGCAAATCTCGCATTTTAACACTCGGTCATCCTCACAAGCATTGCAGAATTTCTCTTGTCGACGACCCAAGTTCGAAAATCCATTGATTCTGCAGGCCAAACAAACATCTATCGCTCCTTAACAACTCTCGTGTTTTATGTAAACTCCTATAGAATCGCCGGTTGATCAAATCGTAGTCTATTCCCAAAATTTCTTTCTCCAAAGGGTACTTGATCCTTATTAATTCTTGGGCCTGTGGGTTATGGCCCACTTCAACACTAGTGCAGCTTTAACTCATCCTTGGGGTAACTCTCTTGTTCCATATTACACATCCTTTAAACCCAAAGAGTACTGCTTCTTCATACCATCATATCAAAAGCAAAACTCCAACTTTTTTTTTTCCTTCAACTACAAATTGTGGAATATATATTTTCTTATCCATTAGTCTAGTCTTCTTCACAGGTACTACCACCCTAAAAATGAAATTCACAAATCCATCCATAGACCATATTTCTCATATCCTCGAAAATGGTCAAAATCTTTGTTCACGAGTAACAACTCCTACAATTAAACATATGAAAACATGTCACCTTAACTTTATTGATTTCATGAATCCATTACAAACTCGAGCACCCATTACATAACTCACTTATTGTACTCATAAACATGAAATTGCTTTCTATTACTCTTGTTTCCAATATCAAAATTCCAACTACTCAACTCCAGCTTTCATCTTGTTGGGACATTTAGTAGCATAATGTCCTGCTTCCTTGCAATGAAAACAAAAGACTTCCGACATGTCTCGGGGCTTCTTTGTGATTATGTAGGCTCCTTGGATTCTTGGCTTCTTTTCTGGACATTTACTAGCGTAATGACCTAAATCCTTGCACCTGTAACAAGTGATATGACTCAGGTCCTTCTCTGCGAAAATTGTGTTGTTCTTGGGTTGCCTTCTTTTCTCTTCCGGATTTCTCTGTAATGATCAGAGATTCTATTTCCGAGGGTCAAACTTCACTTCTGCCGTCGGGAAATCTCTGAAATATTCTTCTCTTTCCTTGGTACAATATCGAAAATGTCCTTCTTCTCCACATGAATAGCAAGCGTTGGAGTAACATCTGTTGAGGCCTTCTCCATCGTGGTCTTCAACACATTCCTTCATCACAGGTTCTTTCATAACTTCTCGGAGGGCTTCTTTCATTCCTTCTTCCTGCTCCTGAATAGTTTGTTGCACCATGGGGTAAATGTGACACCGAGTCGGGTAGTGGGTGGTTCCTTCACACAAGAAACAAGTCACCCGACTAGTTGGGCATTCCTCACTGGGTGTTTCTCCTCACAATGAGGGCATCCATCCTTGTGTTCCTCCTGGTGTGTCCTATTTCTCCGCAAATCTTGCAGGCACAAGGTTTCTTCTTCGGGTTATCGTAGTGCTTCCGGATGAGACGTGATCTCAACAGGGTCTTCTTGAATTCCTCCCAAGTTCTTGTTCCATTCCATCCCTGTATGGCTTGATGCATCTGCCACCATGTCGCAGCACTTCCTTCGAAGTACTGGAGAGCGTAAGATACTTCATTCTTCCTTGAAACCAAATTGCTCCCAAAGTGATTCTCCATGTTCTGAATCCATAGCTCTGCCTCCTACCGAAGTCTTCGGTCCGTAGAATATCAGTCCAACTTCATTCATCATCTATGGGGTCCAAAAGTTTTGGAATGAGATATGAGAGAGGTGGGGAGGGATATACACACAATACAAACAATAGTTTTTTGAAGAAACAAGTTTTACTTTGTGGCTGTGAAAACATCAAACAAATGACAGCTCACAAATCGCCAGATCTAACGTAAGTGTGTAACAGGGTTTGGTCTTCTAAAGGTCAAATAATTCTTCAAATTCTTCAAATTCTTCTAGTCTTGAGTCTTAAATTGTTGCAGCATCAACTCTTCTAATGCATGGTCAAATCCTCTTTACTCTCAAGAGGCAATCAGTTAACCGATATCTAGTCCGTCTTGGAGCGGCTTCAGTTGATTCTTCATGTGATCAAAAGGGAAAAGTGGTATATTCTAACTATTTGAGGTGAGAGTGTCTATTTGATAAAATCAGAAGAGATGAGAAGTAAGAGTCTTTTGAAAATAAAGTTTTAGAGATTTTCGGTCCTAGGGGCTTTCCGGTTTCTAGGGTCACGCCCCATACCAACATGTGCTCGATACCATATCTCAGAAGCGACCCGACCTCAGACGGTCAAGTCTCTGTGTATTTGTGCCATCCCTGGATCAGTATGCTGGCACACATAGTACATCAATGTATATATCAAAGTGCAATCACATGTATAAATAACGTAAAACTGATATATACCTCATATGTCTTAGCGGAAACAACAACGGGTGTGGAGTCCCATCAACGCCATCGGCAGGTTGAGTGTAGACCGTAACCCTGTATCGTAACTCTTACTCGTCGAGGAAATATCTGCAACATGATACGTTGCAGCCGTAGGTCAAGACATTGAATGTACCGCAAGATCACAACATGAGAAAACAGATGATAAAACTATACTATATGCAATATGGCTTTGTGGCTCGTGGTCTCGAGTTTTGTTTATGTAAAAGCTGATTTTATTTTTCCCTACATCAAAGGAATAAATGAAGTCTGTACTATGGAGTTTTCTATCATGACATGGTTCCGCCAACCGATGTCTCATAGCCCAAAATCATCATAAGTTGCCCACAATTAAGTTATCAATCCGGTGTTGAGAGTTCCGAGAGATCCAAGTCCAGAGGCTCAAATTGTCCGTAACCAGGGACACGGCTAATCGATTAGGTTTAAACCCTCTGCAGAGGTTTGTACACTTTACCCGCAAGATTCGATCCCTCTTTTTACGTTCTCGCACTTCAGGGTGTTTGAGAACAAGATGACCGAAACATGGTCTTCCGAAGAGTTCCCCGACCACCGTCCGTGCTCATCCAATCCTACCGTAGTTCTACATCTGCTAGCACCGTCCCCAGCCAGAGTCACAACTAAGGTCAACCAAGCCAGAGCCCATAGTGACTTGTGGTTGCACAGGTAAGCTTCCGGGCATGAAGTATTCTTCCGTCTCTTTGAGTCCTGGGTGAAGCTTTCCGCAAGATGTCATGGTGCTTCTCCATGCATCCCGCCAACCAATCGGATTCTCCAGGTGCCCGCCAACCATCCTTCACCCAGAGTGTGTATTGAATTCTTGTCTCGAGTCTTGAAGTCTTGAGGTCTTGAAGATGCAATCCTTGCAGATTCCATCATGGAGTTGTCGCCATTGACGAGATCCTCCATTCTCACACCACTCCCGAAAGCACTCATACCAACCCCGTCTACTATAGCGTAGCATTAAAATAAATAACGCCCCGGCTTGGTAACAGGTGATGGGTTCCTACCTCATGCATACTACTCAACTACAAGGATTCAATGTCACTACTGGAGGGATTGTTGCAGATGACACTAGATGCAATAAAACACATAGGTATGAAAAACATGGTCAAAGTGAACTTGCCGGTAATACTTGATGAAGATAACAACGCTGTCGAAAATGACTTGGTAGAACTAATCGTCACTCCGCTGAAAATCTATATAGTCAAACATAGCATTCACATAAGCAAACATCCTAGCAAACAATTTTAGCACTCGAAATAACAATCAAAACAGCAAGGAAAATCGATAATAAAACTCAAACAAAATCAAAAGAAACTTCAAATAAAACTACAAAGAAAAACTACTAACGAAGATCTATGACTTTGCTACAAACATCTAATATAGTTTTGCCGTAAGTAAAAACTTAACAACAATTAAAATACTAAACTAATAAATTAACAGAAAATAAAATGTAAAATAACTAATTTAACAGAAAGTATTTTTTTCCATAAAATTTTATTTGCAAAAAGAAACAAATAAAAAGCTTTTATAAAACTCTAACTATGACCTATAGAAGGTTTCATACAATACTAAGGAAAATAATTATTTTTAAATAAAAATAAATTTTCTCCTGTTGTCTAACAGAACACAACTAATTTTGTCAAAAGTGACAAAAAGAAATAATTTAAAACTAATAAAAACAATAAAGAAAAAGCTAAAACAGAACTAATATTAAAACAATACTGTTTTGCTAAAAACCTAATTTAGATTAACCTGAAAATAAAATACTAAATACTACTGGATAAACAAAGTTACTAGATACCAGGAGCAAAAAGAAACGGTTAAAATAATATTCCTAACTCAAAATATCTCAAATCAAGTGATTTGAGAAAATTCATACAAACACAAATTTAAACTGCTCAAATATGAAATACAATTGAACTAACAGAAACTTCATAAAATTTTTGATCCAAGGCAGTTGGAATCACTCAAAAATATCTCAGAGATAATTAACTATGGATTTTACAAGATTGAAACTATTCTGAAAAAAACAGAACGAAAAAAAGTAGGTCGGGATTTACTGTAGCAGTTCCGATGATGGGGTTCTCGTGGAGTTCGGCGACGCCCTCCGGTGGCCCTCTGGCCGGCGATGGGACGGTAGGGTCGGTGGGTGGCTAGGATGGCCGGAGGTGGTGGGGCGGGGCGGCAATGGCGGCGGTGGTCCGGCGAACTCCGGCGAGGCGGCGCAGCGACGTGGGGTGAGGAGAGGAGAGGAGAGGAGAGGTGTTGATTTGATGTGCTAGAGGGGGGTGCTTGGGTATTTATATTGGGGAGGGAAGGGTTTTTCTTGGGGTAGGGGACAAGAAATAGATTAGGATTAGGAAACAAAAGGGAAAAGATCTAGAAACAAATTGGAATAAAGGAAACGGGATCAAATCCTACTAGTATTAGGAAAAAGGAGCGGTGCTCCCTGGCTCCCTGAAAGCGCACGCCGATGGTGGTGGCCGGGTGGCAGTGGCGGCTTGGGCCTTTGGCCCAAGGCGCCATAATTTTTTTTAATTTTATATATAAACATTTTTTTCCAGAAAAACAAAATAAGAAGAAAGCAAAATAAATAAAAATAATATATAGGCATATAATATATCAAAATTTTAAGAAAATCATTTCCTACAAGATGAACTTTATTCTAGAGTCAAATAAAATACACATAAATTTAAATAAAGCAAAGAGTGCTTTTGGTCTAATAAAATCCAACAAAATTATTTTAAAAAATAACAAAATGAATTCAAATTTATTTCTCTCCATTTTTCTGAGGTAGGAATCATGTTACCCTATTTTCCATGTATTTTATTTTGGAGAAAATAATTTGAATAAAACTCAAATAACTCCAAATTGAAAAATAAATTCCAAAAGGACTTCGAATTTGATCCTTTGAAACTCCCAACTCATATTTCATATGTTTTGAAGAAGTCATTTTATCCTCGCTCGTGAAAATCATTGAGTTGCATGAAGTTTATGAATTAGAAAATATTTCCAAATGAAATTCAAATATTTTCAACACCCCTTGTCATTTAAATAAATGGAAGAAGTCATGTCATCTTCTCTCCGTGGTTTTGTGATGAAGAGTATTTGAATTCACGAAAAGCATAAAAGCAAAAAATGAAAGTTTGGGAAAGTCCTTTTATTCCCTCTCATTTAACTTTCAAAAAGTTTCAAATTTCACTCAATCAATCACACAACAATTCAAACAAACAAACAAATCTATCTATTTATTATAACATTCCAAAATTTAGAATTTTGGGATGTGACACAGATTCTGTTTTCCGTGTGTTGTTTGCTTATTTTTATGAATCTATGGCTAGTAAAATAGTTTATAAAACATAGAGAAGTTGGAATACAGTAGGTTTAACACCAATATAAATAAATAATGAGTTCATTACAGTACCTTGAAGTGGTATTTTGTTTTCTTTCGCTAACGGAGCTCACGAGATTTCTGTTGAGTTTTGTGTTGTGAAGTTTTCAAGTTTTGGGTGAAATCTTTTGATGGATTATGGAACAAGGAGTGGCAAGAGCCAAAGTTTGGGGATGCCCATGACACCCCCAAGATAATCGAAGGACACCAAAAAGTCAAAGCTTGGGGATGCCCCGGAAGGCATCCCCTCTTTCGTCTACTTCCATCGGTCACTTTACTTGGAGCTATATTTTTATTCACCACATGGTATGTGTTTTGCTTGGAGTGTCTTGTATGATTTGAGTCTTTGTTCTTTTAGTTTACCACAATCATCCTTGCTGTACACACCTTTTGAGAGAGCCATACATTATTTGGAAATTATTAGAATACTCTTTGTGCTTCACTTATATCTTTTGAGTTATATAGTTTTGCTCTAGTACTTCACTTATATCTTTTAGAGCACGGTGGTGGATTTGTTTTAAAGAAACTATTGATCTATCATGCTTCACTTAGATTATTTTGAGTCTTAAATAGCATGGTAATTTTCTTAAATAATACTAATATCCTAGGTATCAAAATAGTCTTAAATAGCATCGCTAAGAGAAGTTTGATGCTTGATGATTGTTTCGAGATATGGAGGTAATAATATTAAAGTCGTGCTAGTTGAGTAGTTGTGAATTTGAGAAATGCTTGTGTTGAAGTTTGCAAGTCCCGTAGCATGCACGTATGGTAAACGTTATGTAACAAATTTGAAACATGAGGTGTTCTTTGATTGTCCTCCTTATGAGTGGCGATCGGGGACGAGCGATGGTCTTTTCCTACCAATCTATCCCCCTAGGAGCATGCGTGTTGTGCTTTGGTTTTTGATGGCTTGTAGATTTTTGCAATAAGTATGTGAGTTATTTATGACTAATGTTGAGTCCATGGATTATACGCACTCTCACCCTTCCATCATTGCTAGCCTCTTCGGTACCGTGCATTGCCCTTTCTCACATTGAGAGTTGGTGCAAACTTCACTGGTGCATCCAAACCCCGTGATATGATACGCTCTTTCACACATAAACCTCCTTATATATTCCTCAAAACATCCACCATACCTACCTATTATGGCATTTCCATAGCCATTCCGAGATATATTGCCATGCAACTTTCTACCATTCCGCTTATCATGACACATTCACCATTGTCATATTGCTAGCATGATCATGTAGTTGACATAGTATTTGTGGCAAATCCACTGTTCATAATTCTTTCATACATGTCACTCTTGATTCATTGCATATCCCGGTACACCGCCGGAGGCATTCATAGAGAGTCATACTTTGTTCTAGTATCGAGTTGTAATCATTGAGTTGTAAATAAATAGAAGTGTGATGATCATCATTTTCTAGAGCATTGTCCCAAGTGAGGAATAAAAAAAGTGAGAGAGAAAGTCCATAAAAAGACAAGGCCCAAAAAAATGAGAGAAAAAGAGAGAAGGGACAATGTTACTATCCTTTGCCACACTTGTGCTTCTAAGTAGCACCATAATCTTCATAGAGAGTCTCTTGTTTTGTCACTTTCATATACTAGTGGGAACTTTTCATTATAGAACTTGGCTTGTATATTCCAACAATGGGCCTCCTCAAGTGCCCTAGGTCTTCGTGAGCAAGCAAGTTGGATGCACACCCACTTAGTTTTCTTTTATTGAGCTTTCATACATTTATAGCTCTAGTGCATCCGTTGCATGGAAATCCCTACTCCTTGCATTAACATCAATCGATCGGCATCTCCATAGCCCGTTGATTATCCTCGTGATGTGAGACCTTCTCCTTTTTGTCCAATCAAAATATAGCATGGAGCAATCAAAATTATAGATACGTTGGAGACGATCGCATCCCTAAGCTTAATTCCTTCTCGCCCTCGAGTAGGTAAATGATAAAACAGAATTTTTGATGCGGAGTGCTACTTGGCATAATTTCAATGTAATTCCTCTTAATTGTGGTATGAATATTCAGATCCGAAGATTCAAGACAAAAGTTCATATTGACATAAAAATAATAATACTTCAAGCATACTAACTAAGCAATTATGTCTTCTCAAAATAACATGGCCAAAGAAAGTTCATCCCTACAAAATCATATAGTTTAGTCATGCTCCATTTTCGTCACACAAGAATGCTCCTCATCATGCACAACCCCGATGACAAGCCAAGCAATTGTTTCATACTTTAGTAATCTCAAACCTATAAACTTTCACACAATATATGAGTGCGAGCCATGGACATAGCACTATGGGTGGAATAGAATATGATGATGGGGGTTATCAATGTGGCTAATCAACATGCTATGGAGATGCCCATCAATTGATGTCAATGCGAGGAGTAGGGATTGCCATGCAACAAATGCACTAGAGCTATAAATGTATGAAAGCTCAACCAAAGAAACTAAGTGGGTGTGCATCCAACTTGCTTGCTCACGAAGACCTAGGGCATTTTGAGGAAGCCCATCGTTGGAATATACAAGCCAAATTCTATAATGAAAATTCCCACTAGTATATGAAAGCAAAAAAAATAAGAGACTCTCTATCATGAAGATCATGGTGCTACTTTGAAGCACAAGTGTGGAAAAAGGATAGTAACATTGCCCCTTCTCTCTTTTTCTCTCATTTTTTTGTTTGGGCCTTCTCTTTTTTATGGCCTCTTTTTATTCAATTTTTCTTCCGGAGTCTCATCCTGACTTGTGGGGGAATCATAGTTTCCATCATCCTTTCCTCACATGGGACAATGCTCTAATAATGAAGATCATCATACTTTTTTTACTTACAACTCAAGAATTACAACTCGATACTTAGAAAAAAAATATGACTCTATGTGAATGCCTCCGGCGGTGTACCGGGATGTGCAATGAATCAAGAGTGACATGTATGAAAAATTATGAACGGTGGCTTTGCCACAAATACAATGTCAACTATATGATCATGCAAGGCAATATGACAATGTTGAAGAGTGTCATAATAAACGGAATGGTGGAAACTTGCATGGCAATATATTTAGGAATGGCTATGGAAATACCACAATAGGTAGGTATGGTGGCTGTTTTGAGGAAGATATAAGGAGGCTTATGTGTGATAGAGCGTATCATATCACGGGGTTTGGATGCACCGGCGAAGTTTGCACCAACTCTCGAGGTGAGAAAGGGCAATGCACGGAACCGAAGAGGCTAGCAATGATGGAAGGGTGAGAGTTGTATAATCCATGGACTCAACATTAGTCATAAAGAACTCACATACTTATTGCAAAAATCTACAAGTCATCAAAACCAAGCAGTACGCGCATTCTCCTAGGGCGATAGATTGGTAGGAAAAGACCATCGCCGTCTCGACCGCCACTCATAAGGAAGGCAATCAAAGAAACACCTCATGCTTCAAATTTGTCACACAACGGTTACCATACGTGCATGCTACGGGACTTGCAAACCTCAACACAAGTATTCCTCAAATTTATAGTTACTCAACTAGCACGACTCTAATATCACCATCTTTATGTCTCAAAACAATTATCAAGTATCAAACTTCTCATAGTATTTAATGCACTTTATATGAAAGTTTTTATTATACCCATCTTGGATGCCTATCATATTAGGACTAGTTTCATAACCAAAGCAAATTACCATGCTGTTTAGGACTCTCAAAGTAATATAAGTGAAGCATGAGAGTTCATCTATTTCTTCAATATAAAACCACAAACTGCGTTTCTAAAAGGATATAAGTGAAGCACTAGAGCAAATGACAAACTACTCCTAAAGATATAAGTGAAGATCAATGAGTAGTCGGATAATTATGCAACTATGTGAAGACTCTCTAGTATTTAAGAATTTAATATCTTGGTATATTATTCAAACAGAAAGCAAAACAAAATAAAATAAGATGATGCTCGAAGCAAAACACATATCATGTGGTGAATAAAAATGTAGCTCCAAGTAAAGTTACCGATGAACGAAGATTTAAAGAGGGATGCCATCCGCATCCCCAAGATTAGGCTCTTAGTTGTCCTTGAATATTACCTTGGGGTGCCTTGGCAATCCCCAATCTTAGGTTCTTGCCACTCCTTATTCCATAGTCCATCGAATCTTTACCCAAAACTTGAAAACTTCACAACACAAAACTCAACAGAAAGCCTCGTAAGCTCCGTTAGTATAAGATAATAAATCACCACTTAGGTACTATTGTGAACTCATTCTAAATTCATATTGGTGTAATATCTACTGTATTCCAACTTCTCTATGGTTCATACCCTCTGATACTACTCATAGATTCATCAAAATAAGCAAACAACACAATGAAAACAGAATCTGTCAAAAACAGAACAGTCTGTAGTAATCTGTATCATTCGAATACTTCTGTAACTCCAAAAATTCTGAAATAAATTGGTGGACCTGAGTAATTTTTCTATTAATCTTATGCAAAACGAATCAACTTAAAAGATCTCTTCTTTAAAAAATGACAGCTAATCTCGTGAGCGGAAAGTTTCTGTTTTTTACAGCAAGATCGCATTAACTTTCACCCAAGTCTTCCCAAAGGTTAATTCTACTTGGCACAAACACTAATTAAAACATAAAACCACATCTAACCATATGATATATAGATTATTTATTAATAAACAGGAGCAAAAGGCAAAGAACAGAATAAAATTGGGTTGCCTCCCAACAAGCGCTTAACGATTAACGCCCTAGCTAGGCGTGATGATTTCAATGATGCTCACATAAAAGATAAGAATTTAAACTTAAAGAGAGAATCATGAAGAATATGACTAGCACATTTAATTCTAACCCACTTTATATGCATAGGGATTTTGTGAGCAAACAATTTATGGGAACAACAATCAACTAGCATAGGAAGACAAAACAAGCATAACTTCAAAACTTTTAACACATAGAGAGGAAACTTGATATTGTTGCAATTCCTACAAGCATATATTCCTCCCACATAATAATTTTCAGTAGCATCATGAATGAATTCAACAATGTAACCATCACATAAAGCATTCTTTTCATGATCTACAAGCATAGAATTTTTATTACTCTCCACATAAGCAAATTTCTTCTCATGAATAGAAGTGGGAGCACACTCAACAAAATAACTATCATGTGAGGCATAATGCAATCAAAAATTAAAATCAAGATGAAAAGTTTCATGGTTACCATTATTCTTAATAGCATACAAGTTATCACAATAATCATCATAGATAGCAACTTTCTTCTCATAATCAATTGGAACCTCTTCCAAAATAGTGGATTCATCACTAAATAAAGTCATGACCTCTCCAAATCCACTTTTATAATTATAACAATAAGATTCAACACCCTCCAAAATAGTGGGATCATTACTTCCTAAATTTGACACTCTTACAAACCCACTTTCATCAATATAATCATCATAAGTAGAAGGCATGCTATCATCATAATAAATTTGCATATCAAAACATGGGGGACTAAAAATATCATCTTCATTAAACATAGCATCCCCAAGCTTGTGGCTTTGCGTATCATTACCATCATGGATATTCAAAGAATTCATACTAACAACATCGCAATCATGCTCATCATTCAAATATTTAGTGCCAAATATTTTAATGCATTCTTCTTCTAACACTTTGACACAATTATTGGAATCCTTATTTTCACAAAAGATATTAAAAAGATGCAGCATATGAGGCACCCTCAATTCCATTTTTTTGTAGTTTTCTTTTATAGACTAAACTACTGATAAACCAAGAAACTAAAAGATTCGATTGCAAGATCTAAAGATATACCTTCAAGCACTCACCTCCACGGCAACGACGCCAGAAATTTCTTGATGTCTACTGCACAAGCTTATTCTTGTAGACGTTGCTGGGCCTCCATGTGCAAATGTTTGTAGGAAAGTAGAAAATTTCCCTCAAGTGGATGACCTAAGGTTTATCAATCCATGGGAGGCGTAGGATGAAGATGGTCTCTCTCAAACAACCCTCGCAACCAAATAACACGTAGTCTCTTGTGTCCCCAACACACCCAATACAATGGTAAGTTGTATAGGTGCACTAGTTCAGCGAAGAGATGGTGATACAAGTGCAATATGGATGGTAGATATAGGTTTTTGTAATCTGAAAATATAAAACAGCAAGGTAACTAATGATAAAAGTGAGCACAAACGGTATTGCAATGCGTTGAAACAAGGCCTAGGGTTCATACTTTCACTAGTGCAAGTTCTCTCAACAATAATAACATAATTAGATCATATAACTATCCCTCAACATGCAACAAAGAGTCACTCCAAATTCACTAATAGCGGAGAACAAACGAAGAGATTATTGTAGGGTACGGAACCACCTCAAAGTTATCCTTTCTAATCGATCTATTCAAGAGTCCGTAGTAAAATAACACGAAGCTATTCTTTCCGTTCGATCTATCCTAGAGTTCGTACTAGAATAACACCTTAAGACACAAATCAACCAAAACCCTAATGTCACCTAGATACTCCAATGTCACCACAAGTATCCGTGGGTATGATTATACGATATGCATCACACAATCTCAGATTCATCTATTCAACCAACACAAAGAACTTCAAAGACTGCCCCAAAGTTTCTACTGGAGAGTCATGACGAAAACATGTGCCAACCCCGATGCATAAGTTCACAAGGTCACTAAACCCACAAGTTGATCACCAAAACATACATCAAGTAGACCACGTGAATATCCCATTGTCACCACAGATAAGCACATGCAAGACATACATCAAGTGTTCTAAAATCTGTAAAGACTCAATCTGATAAGATAACTTCAAAGGGAAAACTCAATCCATTACAAGAGAGTAGAGGGGGAGAAGCATCATAAGATCCAACTATAATAGCAGAGCTCGCGATACATCAAGATCGTGCAAAGTCAAGAACATGAGAGAGAGAGGGAGATCAAACACATAGCTAATGGTACATACCCTTAGCCCCGAGGGTGAACTACTCCCTCCTCATCATGGAGAGCGCCGGGATGATGAAGATGGCCACCGGTGATGGATCCCCCCTCCGGCAGGGTGCCAGAACAGGGTCCCAATTGGTTTTTGGTGGCTACAAAGGCTTGCGGCGGCGGAACTCCCGATCTAGGTTATTTTATGGAGGTTTCTGTATTTATAGGAATTTTTGGCGTAGGTGTCACGTCTGTGGGGTCTCGAGTCGCCCACGAGATAGGGGACGCGCCCGGGGTAGGGCGCGCCCTCAACCTCGTGGATGGCCTCGGGACTCTTCTGGCCCAACTCTTTTACTCTGGGGCTTCTTTTGGTCCATACAAAATCATCAAAAATTGGCATGTCAATTGGACTCCGTTTGGTATTCCTTTTCCGCGATACTCAAAAACAAGGGGAAAACAGAAACTGGCACTGGGCTCTAGGTTAATAGGCTAGTCCCAAAAATCATATAAAATAGCATATAAATGCATATAAAACATCATAGATGGATAATATAATAGCATGGAACAATCAAAAATTATAGATACGTTGGAGACGTATCAGGCACGTACATTCTAATTAAAAGAAGCGTGCGCGATGGTAATAACGAGCGAGCACGGTTGTTGGAACAAGACGTGTGCTGACATTGCCTATTGCGATGCACCCTATGGTGCAAACGCCACGTACGCTGCCGAGAAGGCATACGTGCCCACATTACGCCTTCCGGGAATAGTGCCGCACTTATAACCGTCAGCAAATTTTGAGCATGCATCCCGTCACATTCCAAATTGCAAAGCTATTCACACCGATCAAAACCTAAACGGTTTCCTACTTAGGAGCATATTACGACTCGGTTAAAAATACTACTACTCCAAGATGACTGCACATTCCTCCTCAACTCCTCATCCACAAAAACAAACAAGTCATTCATCATCGTTCCCTTGCGTCTGCCATGGCCAGCGTGAGTTCTGGGTCAAGAGATTGCCACCAGGGAGATGCGAGCATGGAAGCGGAAGCACGAGAGATGTCCCGCCTCGCCGCGAACGCACCCGGCATGTCCCGGCTTGCGGCCGTAGCAGCACAGAGATCCCGCCACGCTGCCGAAGCAGCATGCAGGTCTTGCCGTGCCATCGATACGGCAGACTGGTCCGGCCGCGCCGCAGAAGCATAAGAGATGTCCCACCGCGCCACGAATGCAACAGAGATGTCCTCCCGCACCGCGGAAGCCTCTTTTGAAGAGGCTACCAGCGTCATCCGGTAACTAAATGAGAGCAATGCGAAGCTCCGGGCCGAGCGCGACCCGCTGAGGGCGAAGATCGTCGGAAGTGCGGAGCAGCAGGAGGAGACCACTGCCTTGTTGAAGAGGACCGGCGTCATCATCGAGAAACTTATGGACGAGAATGCCATGCTGCGGATCGAGCGCAGAAGGCTGGTGGAGGAATCCGTGGATGCTCCCAAGCAGCATCTTGAGGACCAGAAAGAGCTCATCGCCGCTCGTCGCAGAGACTAGTTCCCACGGCCTGCAGCAACGTAGAGATCAGTGAGCCAGATCATTGTATTCCTTCTTCTTTTGCCCTTGTGTATTTCAGGCGTTGCCGCATGTGGCTTTTTTTAATTATGTTCCTAAATATGTAAGACAATTATTATCCACTGTCATCATCCTTATATTCATCATGCTTGCTATAAGTCGCAGTCGATGCTATATAGGTCCGTCGGATCTTACATCAAGATCCGTGCAGAATTTTCTTTTCAGATTTTCATTTTTCTCTCTTAAATCTCAGTCTAGTGAGACATATAGCCACGCCGTAGAACAGGGTCTCGGGCGCCATTAATGGAGACATTGGGAGGGAGGTGCGCGGCGGGTAGCGGTCAAAGGGCTCTCTTCCCGATGAGCACGCGCAGGGGTCTGATCACATGCCTCCCGTACTCAAATAGCTACCCCGCACGACACCTCCTAGCCAATAAAAAAAGGGACGCGTGGCGGCATGTAATTGGTAAGTAGAATGCCCATGGTTTCAATACTACTTGTGTTTCCGATTTGTAACGTGACAGCACTTGTTCCAAAATGACTTTATTGATTTTTAATGTGTGCGCCTTTCGCCATCGGACAGAAAAAACCACGGCATGTTGGTGCGATGTCATGACACCATGCCAAGTTTCATGATTTTCAGGCGTGTTTTGGATTTACAGGAATTAAAAAACCAACTTTCTCAATCTTTCCGGCCGAGCCACGGCGCCCAGATGTTTGAATTTCATTCCCATTTCTTGCATGGGACCTAGAAATTCACACAAGGACACACATGTGATTTTTCAAACAACTTTGGTGCACTGGAGCATGTGCTTGTAGTTCAAATTTGAATTATGCACATTAAATGCACAGAAACTCAACTAATGTATAAAAAGGCCAAACGATCCTGGAATAATTCCAAAATTTTAGCATGATACTTCTATTTGGTCTAATCCGCCTGTGTAAAAAAATTAAGGCGGGAGAAGGCAAAGTGTATGTATGTCGTTCGCACAAGGAGGTGACACGCTCCTCCTAACAACGAGCCTTCTTGAGGGAAGCTCCAGCTTGCAAGAAGCTTACACCAAAGCTTGTCCCAATTCGCCAAAAAATTTATCAGCAGCATGTTGGTGCCATGTCATGACACCATGCCAAGTTTCATAATTTTCAGGCGTGTTTTGGATTTACAGGAATTAAAAAACCAAGTTTCTCAATCTTTTTGGTTGAGCCATGATGCCCAGATGTTTTAATTTCATTCCCATTTCTTGCATGGGACCTAGAAATTCACCCAAGGACACACATGTGATTTTTTAACTAACTTGTGCACTGGAGCATGTGCTTGTAGTTAAAATTTGAATTATTCACACCAAATGCACAGAAACTCAATTAATGTATAAAAAAGGCCAAACGAACCCGGAATAATTCGAAAATATAGCACGATACTTCTATTTGGTCTAATCTGCCTGTGTAAAAATTTAAGGCGGGAGAAGGCAGTGTACGTATGTCAATTCACACACGGAGGTGGCACGTTCCCTCTCGGAACCACGAGCCTTCTTGAGGGAAGCTCCGGTTTGCAAGAAGCTTACACCAAAGCTTGTCCCAATTCGCCAAAATAATTACCAAGAACATGTTGGTGCCATGTCATGACACCATGCCAAGTTTCATGATTTTCAGATTTGTTTTGTATTTATAGGAATTAAAAACCAAGTTTCTCAATCTTTCCAAATAAGCCACGACGCCTAAGTTTGAATTTCATTACCATTTCTTGCATGTTACATATAATGTCACCCAATGACACACATGCAATTTTTCTACCAACTTTGGTGCACTAGAGCATGTGCTTCTTGTTCAAATTTGAGTTATGCACATTAATTGCGCAGAAACTTAATTTATAAAAAAGGCCAAACGAACCCGGAATAATTCCAAAAGTTAGCACGATACTTCTATTCGGTCTAATCTGCCTGTGTAAAAAAATAAGGCGGGAGAAGGCAGTGTACGTATGTCGTTTCGCACACGGCCGGAGGTGACACGTTCCCTCTCGGAACCACGAGCCTTCTTGAGGGAAGATCCGGTTTGCAAGAAGCTTACACCAAAGCTTGTCCCAATTCGTCCAAAAAAATTACCGCAACATGTTGGTGCCATGTCATGACACCATGCCAAGTTTCATGATTTTCAGGCGTGTTTTGGAATTACTGGAATTAAAAAACCAAGTTTCTCATACTTCCCGGCCAAACCACGACGCCCAGATGTTTGAATTTCATTCCCATTTCTTGCATGGGACCTATAAATTCACCCAAGGACACACATGTGATTTTTCAACAAACTTTGGTGCACTGGAGCATGTGCTTGTAGTTCAAATTTGAATTATGCACATTAAATGCCCCAAAACTCAATTAATGTATAAAATGGCCAAACAACCTGGAATAATTCCAAAATTTAGCACAATACTTCTATTTGGTCTAATCACTGTGTTAAAAAAATTAAGGTGGGAGAAGGCAGTGCGCTTGTCGCTTCAAGACACGGAGGTGACATGTTCTCGTCGAACCATTTAGCCTTCTTGAGGGAAGCTCCGTTTGCAAGAAGCTTACACCAAAGCTTGCCCAATTCGCCAAAAACATTATCAAGAAAGGCATGTTGGTGCCATGTCATGACACCATGCCAAGTTTCATGATTTTCAGGCGTGTTTTGGATTTACAGAATTCAAAAACCAAGTTTCTCAATCTTTTCTGGCTGAGCCACGATTTACACTGATGTTTCAATTTCATTCCCATTTCTTGCATGAGACCTATAAATTCACCCAAAGACACACATGTGTTTTTTCAACCAACTTTGGTTCACTGGAGCATGTGCTTGTTGTTCAAATTTTAATTATGCACATTAAATGCGCTGAAACTCAATTAATGTATAAAAAAGGCAAAACGAACCCGGAATAATTCAAAATTTTAGCATGATATTTCTATTTGATCTAATCTGCATGTGTAAAAAAATTAAGGCAGGAGAAGGTAGTCTACGTATGTCGTTTCGCACACGGAGGTGACATGTTCCCGATCGGAACCACGAGCCTTCTTGAGGGAAGCTCCGGTTTGCAAGAAGCTTACACCAAAGCTTGTCCCAATTCGCCAAAAATTTACTATAGCATGTTGGTGCCATGTCATGACACCATGCCAAGCTTCATGATTTTCAGCGTGTTTTGGATTTACTAGGATTAAAAAACCAAGTTTCTCAATCTTTTCGGCCGATCCACGACGACCAAATTTTTGAATTTCATTCCCGTTTCATGCATGGGACCTATAAATTCATCCAAGGACACACATGTGATTTTTCAACCAACTTTGGTGCACTGGTGCATGTGTTTGTAGTTCAAATTTGAATTATGCACACTAAATGCGCAGAAACTCAATTAATGTATAAAAAAGGCCAAACGAACCCAGGATAATTCTAAAATTTAGCATGATACTTCTATTTGTTCTAATCTACCTATGTTAAAAAAATTAAGGCGGGAGAAGGCAGTGTTCGTATGTCATTTCGCACATGGAGGTGACACGTTCCCTCTCGGAACCATGAGCCTTCTTGAGGGAAGCTCCGGTTTGCAAGAAGATTACACCAAAGCTTGTCCCAATTCGGCCAAAAAAATTACCGCAGCATGTTGGTGCCATGTGATCAAAGCATGCAAGTTTCATGTTTGTCAGGCGTGTTATGGATTTACAGGAATTAAAAAACCAAGTTTCTCAATCTTTCCGCCCGAGTCACGATGCCTAGATGTTTGAATTTCATTCCCATTTCTTGCATGTGACCTATAAATTCACCCAAAGATACACATGTGATTTGTCAACCAACTTTGGTGCACTGGAGCATGTGCTTGTTGTACAAATTTGAATTATGCACATTGAATGCGCATAAACTTAATTAATGTATAAAAAAAGACAAATGAACCCGGAATAATTCCGAAATTTAGCATGATACTTCTATTTGGTCTAATTTGCCAAAGGTAAAAAATTACATAGGCGGGAGAAGCCAGGTACGATGTCGCTCGCACACGGAGGTGACACGCTCCTCTCGTAACCACGAGCCTTGAGGGAAGCTCCGTTTGCAAGAAGCTTACACCAAAGCTTGTCCCAATTCGCCAAAAAAATTACCGCAGCATGTTGGAGCCATGTCAAGACACCATGCCAAGTTTCATGATTTTCAGGCGTGTTTTGGATTTACAGGAATTAAAAAACCAAGTTTCTCAATCTTTCCGGCAAAGCCACGACGACCAGATGTTTGAATATCATTCCCATTTCTTGCATGAGACCTATAAATTCACACCAGGACACACATGTGATTTTCAACCAACATTGGTGCACTGGAGCATGTGCTTGTTGTTCAAATTTGAATTATGCATATTAAATGCGCTGAAACTCAATTAATGTATAAAAAAGGCAAAACGAACCCGGAATAATCAAAATTTTAGCACGATGCTTCTATTTGGTCTAATCTGCATGTGTAAATAAATTAAGGCGGGAGAAGGTAGTGTACGTATGTTGTTTCACACACGGAGGTGACACATTCACTGTCGGAACCACGAGCCTTCTTCAGGGAAGCTCGTGTTTGCAAGAAGCTTACACCAAAGCTTGTCCCCATGCGGCCAAAAAATTTACCGCAACATGTTGGTGCCATGTCATGACACCATGCCAAGTTTCATGATTTTCAGGCGTGTTTTGGATTTACTCGGATTAAAAAACCAAGTTTCTCAATCTTTCCGGCCGGGCCACGACGACCAGATGTTTGAATTTCATTCCCATTTCATGCATGGGACCTATAAATTCACCCGAGGACACACATGTGAGTTTTCAACCAACTTTGGTGCACTGGAGCTTGTGCTTGTAGTTCAATTTGAATTATGCACATTAAATGCGCATGAACTCAATATATGTATAAAAAGGCCAAACAAACCTGTGATAATTCCAAAATTTAGCACGATACTTCTATTTGTTCTAATCTACCTATGTTAAAAAAAAATTACAGGCGGAGAAGGAAGTGTTCAGATGTCGCTTTCAAGACACGGAGGTGGCACGCTCCTCTCGGAACCACGAGCCTTCTTGAGGGAAGCTCCGTTTGCAAGAAGATTACACCAAAGCTTGTCCCAATTCGCCAAAAAATTTATCAAGAAGATGTTGGTGCCATGTTATGACAACATGCCAAGTTTCATGATTTTCAGGCGTCTTTTGGATTTACAGGAATTAATAAACCAAGTTTCTCACTATTTCCGGCCGAGCCATGATGCCCAGATGTTTGAATTTCATTCCCATTTCTCGCATGGGACCTATAAATTCACCCAAAGACACACATGTGATTTTTCAACCAACTTTGGTGCACTTGAGCATGTGCTTGTAGTGCAATTTGAATTATGCACATTAAATGCGCAGAACCTCAATTAATGTATAAAAAAGGCCAAACGAACCCGGAATAATTCTGAAATTTAGCACGATACTTCTATTTGGTCTAATCAGCCAGTGTTAAAAAAATTAAGGCGGGAGAAGGCAGTGTACATATATCGCTTTCGCACATCGGAGGTGAGACGCTCCTCTCTAACCACGAGCCTTCTTGAGGGAAGTTCAAGTTTGCAACAAGCTTACACCAAAGCTTGTCCCAATTCGCCAAAAAATTTATCATAGCCTGTTGGTGCCATGTCATGACACCATGCCAAGTTTCATGATTTTCAAAGCGTGTTTTGGATTTGCAGAATTAAAAACCAAGTTTCTCAATCTTTCCGACCGAAGTCACGACGCCAGATGTTTGAATTTCATTCCCATTTCTTGCATGGGACCTATAAATTCACCCAAAGACACACATGTGATTTTTTGAACCACATTTGGTGCACTGGAGCATGTGCTTGTAGTTCAAATTTTAATTGTGCACATTGAATGCGTAGAAACTCAATTAATGTATAAAAACAGCCAAATGAACCCGAATAATTCCAAAATTTAGCACGACATTCTATTTGGTCTAACCTGCCAAAGGTAAAAAAATAAGGCAGGAGAAGGCAGTGTACGATGTCAAGCTTCAAGACACGGAGGTGACATGTTCCTCTCGAACCACGAGCCTTCTTGAGGGAAGCTCCGGTTTGCAAGAAGCTTACACCAAAGCTTGTCCTAATACGCCAAAAAATTTACCGCAAAGATGTTGGAGCCATGTCATGACACCATGCCAAGTTTCATGATTTTCAAAGCGTGTTTTGGATTTACATGAATTAAAAACCAACTTTCTCAATCTTTTCTCGGCCGAGCCACGACGCCCAGATGTTTGAAGTTCATTCGCATTTCTTGCATGGGACCTATAAATTCACCCAAAGACACACATGTGATTTTTCAACAAACTTTAGTGCATTGGAGCATGTGCTTGTAGTTCAAATTTAAATTATGCACATTAAATGCCCGTAAACTCAATTAATGCATAAAAATGCCAAACGAACCCGGAATAATTCCAAATTTAAACACGACACTCATATACTAGTTGCATGTTCACTGTACGTAAATTCTCTAGCAATTCAAACACCATCCTTTTGCTCCGTAACACCATTTTGTCTTTCAAAACATAATGAAAAAACCAGGTATACCACAAACAGTTTATTAGAAAGAATCATGTGGGATGCGATATAAAATATCTTGGCGCACCGTCTTGTCTGGCTTACGCAGAAGCTTCATTGCCTACAAATTCCCACCGCTTGAACCACACTTGCTGCCGCTTTCACGACACCGAGCGAATTTTTTTTGCCCCCGCAGAAATTTTTATCTCCCCGCCCCTCCCTCCTACCAAAAGCCACATTTCCACTGTTCCTCCTTGCTTTCCAAGTTCAAACCTTCTCTGCTGCTTACTGGCAGCTCAACCTCCTCACCGGCGACCCTTCTTCTTGCAGCGCCGCCTCCTCGCCAAAGGACCCTTCTTCTGTCAGCGGCCTCCTCGCTGTCGACCCTTCTTCTTCTTGCTGCGTGGCCTCGCCGACATGGTCAGTAATCCACACCCCACCCACACCATCCTCCTCCTTTCCCGTCTCCACATGCCCCGACCGACGTCATGACACCTTCCAATCGAAATCACGCCCCTCCTCCAATTAAGCGCCGCCCACAACCATTTTGCACGCAGTATAACATGGAGCTCAGTAGCATGCGCACGAGGTCGCTATGGCTGCCATGCGTGTCGACCGCCAGATCTTGGAGGAGCACCTCATCTTCGAGGCCACCATCGATGCCGCCACACGGTTGTCTACTTTAAAATACAGTTCGTGCTATTTTCTCGAGGCGACCACCAGTGCCTTCTAGTGATTTGTCCTCTATAAGGTTAATATGCAATCTGATGTTCAGTTAACGGTTTGGCCCTCTAAAATGTAATGTTCGCTAACACTTTGGTCCAACAATTGCTACATTTCGTAGTAATCGCTTCTCAAGCAATCTTTTGTTTTGTTAACTATCTTATCTTCTAGTACATGTTTCTATTCTCGCAATGTCGTGCTCGCTAACTATTTTTGTTCATTTGGCCTCGTCATTCATTTAACCTGCTTGGTTCAGTTCTGCAATTTGATTTTCATTTGATGTGGGTACAATTTTGTATTGTTATGCATGAGACACCAATCAAATTTGCCTATACTCAATACATATTCTACTTATAGTATGGAAACTCTTAGTTAACATGATCAAGATCTTCCTTATGTGTGTTGCAGGGAAACAATGGGAGACACTGTGGTTTACCATCGAGGTTTGTTCAAGCAGGATCCTTTGGCTAATAGCACATTATTGTGCAGTTGCAAGAATCATTCTAATATTTAGGTTTCTTACAATTTAGTCTTGCACATGTAGGTCCCGTCACGAGGCTTAGACCCAATCGCTCAACCCATTTTGTATATGGGGAAATGAGATGTCCATGAATATCACCAAGTCAAGAAACTCGGAAAGATTGTTAGGATGAAGAAACTTATGGCGAATAATAGCAAGATCTTTGTTTGCACAATGAAGAAGACATCACCAACTATAGGATGGTACCAACTCTTGTACATTGTTTTACACCTTGCACCATTTCAAAATTTACAACAGCGATTTATGCATAGCTTTGTTTTCAAGATTTTCAGAAAGGCTTCACCGATGATTACCTCTCAAACCACCTGCATAGTCAAGAGGTGAGGAAGGTATTCATTCAACACCCACGGTACAATATTGAAGTCTTGCTGAAGAGGACGATGGTTGGGCGGGCAATTATCCATAGCCACTGGCCTAAAGTTGCAAGGACATTCAACATCACTGAAGGCTCAATATTTGCCTTCCGCTTCTCCAGTTTCCCAGGTGAGATTCATCTGTCTATTTACCATGTATGATCTACTTTCCAAAGGTTTTTGATGCTGCATGTGAAACTTGGTGCTTTTGTGTAATGGCGTAACTGAGTGCCGAAGCTATTTGATGTAATTCGATTATGAAATCCTGGTTTCTTTTATATGGATATGAAATATTTGGCATGTTTTATAAGAAATATCAGTTTGATTTGTATATGGATTATCAATAATAGGCTAATTACCCTGCTTATTGGGGTTTTCTATTGCGGACGGTTACTCAGACAGCACCGTGGGCGATGAACTCAAACAACCCGCACGGTTTCTAGAAAGTAGGCGTGTTTGATCAACTAACAACAAAACACGGCTTCCGGCAGCTTAACTGCTTATGCTTAGGCCACCTTGCATTAAATGTTTCCACACAAAGAATTGTGTGTGATATACATACCTATGGAAATGTTTTTCTAGGATTCACCGTGCGGGATGTACATACCTATGAAAATGATTTTCTGGGATTCACCATGTGGGATGTACATACCTACGGAAATGATTGGGTTTCGATGCCTCGCCCGATCGCAGACGAGCTCATTTGGTGTCCCAGGAGGGCCTATCCCCGACGGTTTCTGGGTCGTGTGTGAAGGACCCCCTATCACCCACACTCACTTGGCGACGGTTCCAAATGCCGTCGCAGAAAGGGGTTAAAAACCGTTTGTATAGCACCTCGCTGTACTAGTGTCGGTTCTTCCGAACTGTTCTTCGTCTTCGGTCGTCGGTCTTGAAAAGTGGTTCAACAAATCTTCCCATCTTCTATCTTTAGGATCGCAGAGCTAAATCTGAAGATCTCACACATCGGGTATCCGAGGAGCCTTTTAAGTCTTCGGCCTTTATAATGCCTTGTTAGTTTTATGCCACACCTCGGGTTTGAAGTGTTTCCCGTGCGGCTGTGTCCTCTCGCGACCGAGCTCCAACGCTGGATTGTATTCGAGTTGTCTTTTGGCAGCCGAGCTCCCATGCCGAACCGTATCCGAGCTCTAACGCCGGACCATGTCCGAGCTCCAATGCTGGACTATGTCCAAGCTCCAACATCGGACTGTATCCGAGCTCCAACGCCGGACTATGTCCAAGCACCAACACCGGACTGTATCCGAGCTCCAACGCCGGACTATATCCGAGGTGTCATAGATCACCTTGGTTCAAAAAAGTTGAAAGCGTTTAACCGAGCTTAATGCCGGAAATGCCCTCTATGGAGCCAACCACTTGCATCCGAGATATATCTCGAAATGTTTTTGAGGTGGTTCATCACCCGGTCATGGGCTGATTGTTTGTAGATTTTATTTTGATGCGTAAATTTATTTGCTGTCACAAGATTCATAACCGTGAGCCCTCAAGGTGTGTGTTGGTCTAAACCCGAGATGCACCTGAAGTAAAACATGAAACCGCAAATCCTAGTAGCCCCTGAGGCTCAGGTCAATTCGCGAAATCGGCCTGAGGATCAACTCCTAGCTCGGCAGCATACGTAGGAATAGAAACGCAGTGTAATATATTACAGGTAAGAGTGATCGACGGACGGGCCCCAGAGAGAGGGTCGGGAGAAGTCGCCGTGATATATGAGCTTGATGCTGGATAAGTCCTAGATGGTACTTATTGTTGTCCGAAGATGTGCTTGTCCATAGTTCGGTCATGCCGAACACGGAGCACTTTGAATTTTCTGCATTGAATAGGCAATGCAGTAGTCCCCGAGCCACTGGTCGGGTGGCAACATGTAGCGACCCGACCCGAATGGATCAAGTCTCTGTGCTTAAGTGTCATCCCTGGATCGTTATGCTGACACACACAGTACTCGAGGATTTATAACAGAGGTAAATCACATGTATAAAGTAACGTAAATACTATTACCTCAATCCATATAGCGGAAGTAACAACAAAGTTGTGGATTCCCATCAACACCAACGGCAAAGTTGAGTGTGGACATCGTAACACTAACGTATCACTTGCTCGTCGTAAGAATCCTACAACATGAGACGTTGCAGCCATGTAGGTCAGTACATTAAATGTACTGGCAATATCAAACTGTAGAGCAATGCTGAATAATGGCTATCACTACATGCATATTTGGCTGGTGAAGGCTCTAAGTTTAATTTTTTGCATAAAGCTAATTTTTTCCTACAACAAAGGAATAGATTTTATTTAACTAAAAAGTTTGTTGAAAATATTGAGAAGGTAACCCCAACTCAATCCCAAATTAATATTAATAATAATTCAAGTGCGAGATCTTGAACATGTCCATAACCGGGACACGGCTAATCATGATTAGTTTGTACACTCATGGAGGTTTGGCGACTTTTCCCCACAAGACTCGATCTCCTCCGTTGTATTTCTCAGACCGCATGATGTTTGAGAACGGATGACCGAGACACAGTCTTTCCGAAGAGGTCCCCTTAACCGATAGATAGGCCGGTACACCTATAATCCCCTACATTTGCTAGCCTGTCATGGAAAGGTTTCCCACAACTTACTCCACTATGTCAGAGCCCATAATGGCTTGTGGCTGCACACGGAAGTTTCTAGCATGAATAATCTTATGATCCCTTTGAGCCTGGGTGGCATTCCATAGGATGATCACACGGATCCCCCGGGATCTCCTAGGATAACACTGGATTCCCCATGTGTCCAGGCAAGCCACTGGTCTATCCCCAGGGAGCCCCAACCATTCCACCCAGATGCGTATTAAAGTAGCCACCTTAAGTTTCCCTTAGTTATTATCTCTCACAACTTGCATGATTCTCACATACCAATCCACGTCTACGGGCATAGGAAAGTAGTATAAGCATAAAGTATAGACCCAAGGTTGAATGAAAGACAATAGGTTCCTACCTCATCAACTACTTCCCAATACCCACATGTTATCAAAACCTACTCATGCAATGTTTGAGGGTAAAACTAATGCATAAAAACTGGGTATGAAAAGTATGATCAAAGTGTGAACTTGCCTTGTACTGTTTATGAAGATGATTCGCACCCATAACTCCTGATAGTTCTACTCGTCACACTCCGGTCAATCTACCGTGAGCAAGCAATTGCATACACAAGCACTCATGCAAAAGAATCGAAGAAAAGATCTCGGAAAACTTCGAAAACAAGCAATTAACTCTTGCAATAGAAAACAACTTCTAACAGTACCAAAATTAGACGGATTTGATCTTATCAGAATGTTTAGGTCAAGAGATTCAATTGCAAAAATAATCAACTGAATCGGAGTTATAAAACTCGAGTTATGAACAAAAGAAGTTTGATTCAAATCTGTTTGAAATCAAAATTTAAACTTTCAAAAACATGTATAAGTTGGTTATCTAGATAGAGGGGATCGTAACGAAGAAGTGAGCGTTGGTTTCGTTGGTTTTGGATAAGCGAGCAAAAAGTTGTGATCGTTTCAAGATCGAGGCTAAATCAGAATAAGCTAATTATTTAATACTATTATTAGGTTTGGGGGGGTCCCTGGCCGAAATTAAAACAGAAAAAGAAAAATATAACGAACGAACGTTCACTACTGAACCCTAAACTATGAACACGTTTGCTCCAGAGGCTTAGACAACGAACGTTCTCTAAATAAATAAATAAACGTTTAGAGAAAAAAATGGATCTCGATCGTTAGATCCAAATCGGACGGACGAGGAGGGGCGGCGGTTACATCAAGGGCGCTTGGAGTCGCCATGACGGAGAAGAGGTCGCGGCGGCGGCTGCATTTTGAGCAGTGGCTCCAGTGGTCCTCCGGCTCGGGCGGCACCACGGGAAGGCGTGGGGCGTCGAGGCGAAGTCGAAGAAGGCGGCGGCTTCGGTCGAGGGCGACGGAACAAGGTATGGCGACTACGGAGTTCGCCGGGCGGAAACGGTGGCGAGGCAAAGTGCTTGGGAGGAGGAGAAAAAGGCCCGGGGCTGCGGGTTATATAGGAGGGAGGGAGGTGCGGCTTGCGGGAGGGGCAAAGGCGGTCATGTGACCGGTCGGCACGGCTGTCAAGCGGCGGCGGACTCCCGTGTGAACTCCCGCCGGGATTTGAGGCGACGGGCGAATGAGCTGGGCCGCCCAACATGGAATGTAATATTTTTTCAAAACTTAGACAACAAAAAGAAACTAAACAGCAAAAAAATTATATATACCTTATTATATATCAAAATTTTCAAAAAAGATTTTGTACAACATGAAAAATTTTCTCAAGGCCAAATAAAATCCGCAAAAAATTTAAATAAATCAAACTGTACATTGGTACAATAAAACCTCATAAAAATCATTTTAAAAATACCAAAATAATTTAAAATTTATTTCTCTCCAATTTTCTAATGTAGTGAATCATTTTACTCTAATTTGCATATATTTTATTTTTGGAGAAAAATATTTTGAATAAAACCCAAATCACTCCAAATTAAAAAAACTTTCAAAGGGACTTTAAATTTGAATTCTTTTAAACTTTCAACTCATATTTCATATGATTTGAAGAAGTCATTTTATCTTCTCTCATGAAAATCATTGAGTTGCATAAAGTTTCTGAATTTGAAATATTTCCAAATGAAATTCAAATAATTTCGAAAACCCTTTTTCATTTAATTAAATGGAAGAAGTCATATCATCTTCTCTAGGGTTTTGTATTTGAAAAGAATTTGAATTCATGGAGATCATAAATGCAAAATTAAAGTTTGGGAAAGTTATTTTATTCCCTCTCATTTAACTTTCAAAAGTTAAAATTTTCACTCAATTTTACAAACCACAATCGAACAATGAATCAAAACTATTATTTAATACTCTCCTGCTCCTCAATATAGGGTGTATACTTTTGGCACTGGAAGTTAAAGAACGCGACGTGGAGGGTAAATTTCACAAGTTTTGAAGTAGATTACACCGACTAATTGACATGAGAAAATAGAGGACCTTGCCTAATATAAGGAAATGTAATCAAATCCTTAAAAATATCCAAACAAGTGGTGCAACGAATACACCTTATATTTCGGATTTTTTTTCTCAAAAGTCTATACACCTTATATCAAGGAACGGAGGGAGTATAACATTCCAAAATTTAGATTTTTGGGATGTTACAAACCTACCACCCTTAAAATGAATCTCGCCCTCGAGATTCGGAGAGGCTAGCAAGAAATATGTTAGGTTTGGGGGGGGTTCCTCAAATATCCATCGATTGTCACGAAGGTCTGGGGTGCTACAACCCTTAGAAACATCATTACGGTTCCATCAAAACTCATATACTCCATCCTTATTGTTGGCAGTGTCGATCTTCTTAGATCTACAGGATAATTCCTCCTCTGGGCTCTTCCAATAGTGGCATAACCTTTTTCCTCAATTCATGTGTCCTTTCATCTTGGTACGATTCTTCTATGACTGGGTCTTCTTAGCTGACAGCTCTGGTGCCAATACTAAACAACTATCGATATCTCATGGAGGTCAACAATTTTATGTGTTCTCCTGCAGGAAATGGGTCTGGGCTTCATTCTCACCGTATGACCTACGATTGGCAAATAACCGCCTTTGTACAAGGCGGAAATTGTCATACCATTCTAAGGATCAAACAAGGTTTTGATATCGTCATCTCTCTACTATAGGCAAGTCACTCAGATTTACCATCCCATATAGCAATGTGAATAATAAGAGTAAGTCGGTATGGTGATCAATCCATCCCGCACCCAAATCATTACCTTGTACATGGTTTAGGAAATCTCGCATTCTAACACTCGGTCATCCTCACAAGCATTGCAGAATTTCTCTTGTCAACGAACTAAGTTTGGATAAATCCATGGATTCTGCAAGCTGAATGATCATCTACTCATTTCTTCACATCTCTCAGGTTTTGCGTAAACTCCTATAAGATCGTATGTTGATAAGGTCATAACTTCTTCCAGGGTTTTTCCTTCAGCAAGAGTGTGCTTGGTGTTAGGGAACGCAGTAATTTCAAAAAATTTCCTACGCACACGCAAGATCTATCAAGGTGATGCATAGCAACGAGAGGGGAGACTGTATTCAACGTACCCTCATAGACCTTAAGCGGAAGCGTTATGAAAACGCGGTTGATGTAGTCGTTCGTCTTCACGATCTGACCGATCCTAGTACCAAAGTACGGCACCTCCACAATCTGCACACGTTCAGCTCGGTGACGTCCCACGAACTCTCGATCCAGCTGAGTGCCGAGGGAGAGCTTCGTCAGCACGATGGCGTGATGACGGTGATGATGAAGCTACCGGCACAGGGCTTTGCCTAAGCACTACAACGATATGACCGAGGTGGATTATGGTGGAGGGGGGCACCGCACACGGCTAAGAGATCAACTTTTGTGTTCATGGGGTGCCCCTCCCCAGAGATATAAAGGTGTGGAGGAGGGGGGAGGGCTGGCCCTCTATGGCGCCCCCCGGAGGAGTCCTACTCCCACCGGGAGTAGGATTCCCCCCTTCCCTAGTTGGAGTAGGAGAGAAGGAAGGGGGAGAGAGGGAGGAAGGAAAGGGGGGCCGGCCCCCCTACTAATTCAGATATTTGGGAGGGCACCCTCCAAGGCCGCCTCCTCCTCTCTCCCACTATGACCCAATAGGGCCCATATACTCCCCGGGGGTTCCGGTAACCCCCCGGTACTCCGAAAAATGCCCGAACTTCCCCGAAACCAATCGGATGTCCAAACATAGTCATCCAATATATCGATCTTTATGTCTCGACCATTTCGAGACTCATGGTCATGTCCGTGATCATATCCGGGACTCCGAACTACCTTCGGTACATCAAAACACATAAACTCATAATACTGATCGTCACCGAACGTTAAGCGTGCGGACTCTACGGGTTCGAGAACTATGTAGACATGACCGAGACTCATCTCCTAAGCACAACCAATAGCGGAACCTCGGATGCTCATATTGGTTCCTACATATTCTACGTAAGTTCTTTATCGGTCAAACCGCATAACAACATACATCGCCCTTTGTCATCGGTATTTTACTTGCCCGAGATTCGATCATCGGGTATCATCATACCTAGTTCAATCTCGTTATTTTATTTTCTTGTTACGATGATTTTCCACTTCACTCTGAAATTCTTTGAACTTTTCAAATGTTTCGCATTTACGTTTCATCAAGTACATATACCCATATCTGCTCAAATCATCTGTGAAGGTAAGAAAATAACGATATCCGCCGCGAGCATCAACACTCATTGGACCGCATACATCAGTATGTTTTATTTCCACCAAGTTCGTTGCTCGCTCCATTGTTCCGGAGAACGGAGTCTTAGTCATCTTGCCCATGAGGCATGGTTCGAAGAAGCAAGTGATTCATAATCAAGTGTTTCCAAAAGTCCATCAAGATGGAGTTTCTTCATGCGCTTTACACCAATATGACCTAAACGGCAAAGGCCACAAATAAGTTGGGTAATTATCATTATTAAACTTATATCTTTTGGCTTCAATACTATGAACATGTGTATCACTACTATCAAGATTTAGTGAAAATAGACCACTCATCAAGGGTGCATGACCATAAAAGATATTACTCATATAAATAGAACAACCATTATTATCCTGATTTGAATGAATAACCTGTCTTCGCATCAAACAAGATCCAGATATAATGTTCATGCTCAACGCCGCACCGAGATAACAATTATTTAGGTCTAAAACTAATCCCGAAGGTAGATGTAGAGGTAGCGTGTTGGACGGCGATCACATCGACTTTGGAACCATTTCCCACGCCAAGATCGTCACCTCGTCCTTAGCTAATCTTCGCTTAATCCGTAGTCTCTGCTTCAAGTTGCAAATATTAGCAAATGTAACCAGTGATCAAATACCCAGCGCTACTATGAGCATTAGTAAGACACATCAATAACATGTATATCAAATATACCTTTCACTTTGCCATCCTTCTTCTCTCGCCAAATACTTGGGGCAGTTCCGGCTTCCAAAGGACCAAGACTTTGCAAGAGAAGCACTCGGCCTCGTGCTTAGGTCCAGACTTGGGCTTCATCACTTGAGCAGCAACTTGTTTGCTGTTCTTCTTGAATTTCCCCTTCTTCCCTTTACCTTTTTTCTTGAAACTGGTGGTCTTCTTAACCATCAACACTTGATGCTCCTTCTTGATTTCTACCTCCGTAGCCTTTAGCATTGCAAAGAGCTCGGGAATTGTCTTATCCATCCCTTGCATATTATAGTTCATCACGAAGCTCTTGTAGCTTGGTGGCAAAGGATTGAAGAACTCGTCAATGACGCTATCATCGTGAAGATTAACTCCCGCTTGAGTCAAGTGGTTGTGGTACCCGCACATTCCGAATATATGTTCACCTTGTAACTATTCTCCTCCATTTTGCAGCTGTAGAACTTATTGGAGACTTCATATCTCTCAATCCGGCATTTTCTTGAAATATTAACTTCAACTCGGAACATCTCATATACTCCATGACGCTCAAAACATCGTTGAAGTGCCGCTTCTATGTCAGAAAACATGGCACACCGAACTATCGAAAGTAGTCATCAACTTTTGCTCGCCAGACGCTTATAACATCCTGGCGCTGTTCTCGTTAGCTGGTTTGTCACCTAGCGGTGCTTCCAGGACGTAATTCTTCCGTGCAAAGCAATGAGGATAATCCTCAAGTTATGGACCCGAATTGCCTGTAGTTTCTACCATCATCTTTCAACTTAGCTTTCTAGGAACGCATTAAAATTCAATGGAACAACAAAGATGGGCCATCTATCTACAACAACGTGAGACATGCAAAATACTATCGTGTACAAAGTTCATGATAAATTAAAGTTCAATTAATCATATTAATTAAGAACTCCCACTTAGATAGACATCCCTCTAATCATCTAAGTGATCACGTGATCCATATCAACTAAACCATGTCCGATCATCACGTGAGATGCGTAGTTTTCAATGGTGAACATCACTATGTTGATCATATCTACTATATGATTCACGCTGGACCTTTCGTCTCAAGAGTTCCGAGGCCATACCTGCATATGCTAGGCCTGCCAAGTTTAACCCGAGTATTCTACATATGCAAAATCGGGCTTGCACCCGTCAGATGTGAACGTAGAGCTTATCACACCCGATCATCACGGGTGTCTCGGCATCGCATTTAATCAGAGTAATGGTGCGTACTCGTGGAGAACACTTATACCTTTGAAATTTAGTGAGAGATCATCTTATAATTCTACCACCGAACTATGCAAAATAAGATGCACAAAGGATAAACATTACATGCAATCAATACAAGTGATATGATATGGCCATCATCATCTTTTGCCTTTGATCTCCATCTCCAAAGCATCGTCATGATCACCGTCGTCGCCGGCTTGACACCTTGATCTCCATCGAAGCATCGTTGTCTTCTCGCCAACTATTGCTTCTACGACTATCGCTACCGCTTAGTGATAAAGTAAAGCAATTACATGGCAATTGTATTTCATACAATAAAGTGACAACCATATGGCTCCAGCCAGTTGTGATAACTCTGTTACAAAACATGATCATCTCATACAATAAAATTTAGCATCATGTCTTGACCATATCACATCACAACATGCCCTGCAAAAACAAGTTATACGTCCTCTACTTTGTTGTTGCAAGTTTTACGTGGCTGATACGGGCTGAGCAAGAACCGTTTCACTCTACGCATCAAAACCACAACGATTTTTTCGTCAAGTGTGTTGTTTTAACCTTCAACAAGGATCAAGGAGTCACACTCGATTCAACTAAAGTTGGAGAAACTGACACCCGACATCCACCTGTGTGTGAAGCACGTCGGTAGAACCAGTCTCGCGTAAGCGTACGCGTAATGTCGGTCCGGGCCGCTTCATCCAACAATACCGCCGAATCAAAGTATGGCATGCTGGTAAGCAGTATGACTATTATCGCCCACAACTTTTTGTGTTCTACTCATGCATATAACATCTATGCATAGACCTGGCTCGGATGCCACTCTTGGGGATTGCATTAATTTGAGAAAAATTCTTCCGCACACACAATATCTATCATGGTGATGCATAGCAATGAGAGGGGAGAGTGTAGTCCACATACCCTCGTAGACCATAAGCGAAGCGCATGACAACGCTGTTGATGTAGTCAGACGCCTTCACGATCCGACCGATCCTAGTACCGAAAGTAAGGCACCTCCGCGATCTGCACACATTCGGCTCGGTGACGTCCCATGAACTCTCGATCCAGCTGAGTGTCGAGGGAGAGCTTCACAAGACGACGGATGATGATGGTGATGATGAAGCTACCGGCGCAGCGCTTTGCCTAAGCACTGCAACGATATGACCGAGGTGGATTATGGTGGAGGAGGGCGCCGCACACGGCTAAGAGATCAACTTGTGTGTCTATGGGTTGCCCCTCCCCCATATATAAATGAGTGGAGGAGGGGGAGGGCCGGCCCTCTATGGCGCTGCCCTAGAGGAATCCTACTCCTACCGGGAGTAGGACTCCCCCTTCCATAGTTGGAGTAGGGAGAGAAGGAAGGGGAGAGAGAGGAGGAAGGAAAGGGGGCCGCCCCCTCCCATTTTTGGATTGGGCTTGGGGTGTGCCCTCCTAGGCCGCCTCCTCCTCTCTCCCACTAAGGCCCAATAAGGCCCATATACTCCCCGGGGGTTCCGGTAACCACCCTAGTACTCCGATAAATGCCCAAACTCACCCGAAACCATTCCGATGTCCAAACATAGTCATCCAATATATTGATCTTTATGTCTCGACCATTTCGAGACTCCTCGTCATGTCCATGATCATATCCGGGACTCTGAACTACCTTCGGTACATCAAAACACATAAACTCATAATACTGATCGTCACTGAACGTTAAGCATGCGGACCCTACGGGTTCGAGAACTATGTAGACATGACCGAGACTCATCTCCGGTCAATAACCAATAGCGGAACCTTGATGCTCATATTGGTTCCTCCATATTCTATGAAGATCTCTATCGGTAAAACCGCATAACAACATAATGCTGTTCCTTTGTCATCGGTATGTTACTTGCCCGAGATTCGATCGTGATATCATCATACCTAGTTCTATCTCGTTATCGGCAAGTCTCTTTTACTCGTCCGTAATGCAACATCCGTAACTAACTCATTAGTCACATTGCTTGCAAGGCTTATAGTGATGTGCATTACCGAGAGGGCCTGTAGATACCTCTCTGACAATCGGAGTGAAAAATCCTAATCTCGTTCTATGCCAACTCAACAAACACCATCGGAGACACTTTTAGAGCATCTTTATAGTCACCCTATTACGTTGTGACATTTGATAGCGCACTAAGTGTTCCTCCGGTATTCGGGAGTTGCATAATCTCATAGTCACAGAAAATGTATAAGTTATGAAGAAAGCAATAGCAACAAACTAAACGATCATCATGCTAAGCTAACGGATGGGTCAAGTCAATCACATCATTCTCTAATGGTGTGATCCTGCTCATCAAATGACAAACTCTTTGTCCATGGCTAGGAAACTTAACCATCTTTGATTAACGAGCTACTCAAGTAGAGGCATACTAGTGACACTCTGTTTGTCTACATATTCACACATGTACTAAGTTTTCGGTTAATACAATTCTAGCATGAATAATAAAAATTTATCATGATATAAGGAAATATAAATAACAACTTTATTATTGCCTCTAGGGCATATTTCCTTCACTTGCTTCTTGGCTGGTCCTGGAGCCTGTGGGTTATGGCCCATCTCATCACATTTATAGCTTCAACTCGTCCTGGGGTCACAATTACTCCATATCTCCTTTATATCCAATAGTACTTCATCCCTTCATGTACTTGGGGTATCCCACATATCGAGATAAAACTCGTACTTATTTTGTCCTCAAGTTCACTCGTGGAATATCATTATCTCTTACCAGGGTCAAGTGTCCTCACTGTGGTACTACCACCCTTGAAATGCACAAATTCTTTCATGGACCATATTTCTCATATCCTCGAAAATTATCCAAAATCTTCCTTCATAGAGTCACTACTCATGGAATCCAATTCAGTACCATGATGCTAACTTTATTGATTCTCAAATTATTTCACTCTCCTGCCTTTCCCTTACATGCCTCAACTCAACACTCAATAATAAAAAGAAATGTTCCCACTACTACTACTACTATATTGACAACTAAACTATTTAACACGAATATCCTCATTGGGACAATCTCTGGCAAAGTGCCCTGATTCATTACAGCGGAAACATATTTCTTTTGACATGTCTCGAGGTTTCCTTATGATTACATAGCCTCCTTGGGTCCTCGGCTTCCTTTTGGGTAATCATTGGAAGTAGTGCCTCAATCTGTATTAATTCAAACATGTGGATATGACTCAGGTCCTTCTTTGTAGAAATTGGGTTGTTCTTGGATTCCAACCTATTTCTCTTCCGGACTTTTTCCGCGCTAATTAGGGCTTCACCATCGAATCAGCTTCTTTGTCATTCGCCATGGCGACAGCAAAGGCATGGATCACGGACGGCAAACGCTCTTTGCTGCTCGCCAAGCAGACGGCAACCGTCCGTCCCTAACACGCATGCCGCCAAAGGCCTTCTGGACGGCAAGGATTTTGCCGCCCGCCATCCTAGGCCAACAGACGGCAAAGACAACGGACGACAGGCGGTGGCGTGAGAGCTGTTAGGGGTTAGCCGACGCTTTTGTCGCTCGTTAAGTTTCTTGCCATCTCGCCGACGGATGGCAAAGAGCTCAGCTTAGGCAGTGCTGGAAGCCGCCACGCGGTTAGCGTCCGTTCCACCGCAGATCGGCAAAGTGATTTGAATCTTTGCCATCCACCCGCGGCGGCAAAGTGATCAAATAGGCAGCCGTTGTTCCCGTGTTCTACAGGTGTAGTCGCCACGTGTCCTCTTTGCCGTCCGCTAGCGACGGCAAATCTCTTTGTCGCCTGCCAGCAGACGGCAAAGAGGCTACATATCCCCTGCTTTTATTTGAATCCATTTAATTTCACAGAATTCACACACGTATATACATATATTTTTTTGACATGCACAGCGTATATATGATGTATCCAACACATATAGCTCCATCCATGACAACATACATAGAAACAGTAGTTCCATCCATACATATTACAAGAATATCACAATGTTCATCCAACACATTGTTCCATGCATCCATATAACAAGTTCCACATTTTCATCCATACAAACGAAAAAGGAAAAGGAAACAAGCACTCCATCCATGCAAGCTTCCATATAGTTAATTAAATCTGCAAAATGGGAAACAAGAAAGTAAGAAGAAGAAGACTAGAATCAGAAGAAGAAGAAAATGAAGAAGAAGAAGTATGCATACTTAGGTAAAATGGAGCTAACCTAGCTAATTGTGCCATTTTTGAGTGAACTAAGCATATTATGCCATTTTTGATATAACTTAGAGCTAACTTCATTTTGGAGAAAAGAAGAAAACTAGAAGAAGAAGAAGAAGACCAGAAAAAGAACTTCTTCTTCTTTTTCTTCTTCTTCTTTTTCTTCCTATTCCTTCTTTTCTTCCTCTTCCTGGATTCTCTTCATCTTATTATGTCATTTGTGGACAAAATAGGCTAAATTATGTCATAAATGGACTAAATAGGCTAAATAAGAAGAAAAATGCCATTTTTGAGCTTTCACCTATCTAATTATGCCATTTTTGACCTAATCTAAGCATATTATGAGATATAACTTAGAGCTTACTTCATTTTGGAGAAGAAGAAGAAGAAGAAGAAAACTAGAAGAAGAATAAGAAGAAGAAGAAGTGGTCGCAAATGAAATGTGAATAGTAGTAAGCAACCACCATTCAAATCAAACTCACCATGGTCATTGGAGAAATGCAGGGCATCGGCGGAGGGCTTGACCGTTTTACTCGCACAAGCTCCTGCACATTTGGTTCTCACAAGTCACTATATTAGATAGTAATGCTAACATTATGTGCATGATTGGGCTAATATGTACGAGAAACGCACTACCACGATGAGCTCGTGATAGGGGTCTATGTTAGCTGCCAGTAGTTCCGGGGTTCCTCTCCTCCTCCAACAGCCTTAGCCATCCTCTCATCCATCCCTCTCCCTCTCCGCCGCCTCCCTTTGTGCCTCCCTTTTGCCTCCTCCACAAGCTCCTTCGCTCTTCAATCTCTCTTTTCTCAACAATAGCCTGCAACACACCACTCCTTGTTAGCATTGTAATCATCGACAAATGCACACACAATGTAATGGAGGAAAGGTGAGAGAGTCCGTATAACTAACTGCCATGGCGATCTCCGCAGGCCGTGCACGAGGCGTTATCTCACGATCAGAGCTACTCAGGCGCTTCTTGATCTATGGGAGAGTCTTAGGACAACGTATGAGTCCATCACCAATGGCTAGAGAGCCATGGGACCTCCCGCCACCAGACATCATCACCAGCTCTATATCAAAAGGATCCTGCTCAGTTAAAGTCCTCCCTTTCCTCGCCTTCCCTCGTGGTCTGTACTTCAGAAGCTTGTGGTGGGAGGTCTTGTTGGTGAAGCTCTCTGGATCATCTAGGTCAGACTCCATGAATGGCTTGGCCTTCTTTTACGGGGCTACATGGGCCATGCCATAGAGGTTTAAATGTACTTGGCATTGTGCTTCTTGTGGTGGTGCACCCTTAGAGAGGAACAAAATATTAGTTAAGGGCTCAAGCTAGCATGAAGAATGATATTGCTACATAAATAGGTCATTTTGGAGCTAAGAAAGGTTATTATGTCATTTTCGAGGAAAATAAGCTAAGTTTAGGTCATTTTGAGGTAAACCAAGATTATTATGCCATTTTTGACCAAAGTATGCTAATTATGTCATTATTGAGCTATCCAAGGTTATTATGTCATTTTAGAGCTAACTATAGCATATTAAGTCATTTTATAGAGCTATCTAAGGTTATTATGTCATTTTAGAGCTAAATATGTCATAAATGAACTATCCAAGGTAGTTATGCCAATTTTTTTAACTAACTAAGCATATTAATTAAGTCATTTTGAAGGGATAAATGCTAGCATGAAGAATGGATTGCATGAATCATGTAGCAAACCACATAACCAGTTATCCCCGTACTCAAACAGGTTGGAGCTCCCTTGATGGTGTGGCACACCTTCCATTTGGTCGCACTTATCCTTGGCCCTTTGGTGTTCGACTTTCCATTGGGCAGAGCACCATGCATCCACCAACGCCTCCCAACAGTCCATCTTATCCACACACCATCTCGGGGGCACCTAAGTGAGTCAAGAGAAATTTCAGTGCTACGCCTACGAATTAAATCAAGAAAAGTAAGTTCAAGGCCTTAAGAATAGGTAATTACCTGCATGTACTTCTCCTTACTCAGAAACTTGCTGCGACACTTCTGCTTGCCCCTACTAATACCCTTCGAGGCGTAGTAGTCTCGAACGACCTGCACCCGAGCCTCGTGCCTTAAGTTCTGAAGTAGGCGCTTGCACTCATTTTCGAGAACCATACACGCGGTCTCCTGCTCTCCCTCTGAAACCCTGTAGAATGTCTGCAATCAAACAAGGCAACACTAATTAGTACAATCACTAGGTAGTGTTCATTTTTATTTCAGAAGGATAAATTACCCAAAACCGACAGAACACAATGTCGCCACTGTCTCAAGGCACAAGACACCGTCGACCCTCTCCTCAAGCGGGGCGGCAACTGATTACAGCTCCCATGTCGGTGCTAGTGTGGAACCCGACCCTCACTGTGCAACGCGTGACTCCACCTGTGGAAGTGCTAATGCAAGAAGCACACCAAGGGACCTGGTTGGGCCTAAGGAACCACGGGCGCATTTCTACCCTCGCAGATGACAAGGCCAACTCATTAGATATTTATTTGAAGGAAAGGCAAAAGGTTAAAAAATTGTAAATGCACTTACTTGAACCCTTTTAGGGCGCAATCAACCACCTCTCGCTCTGGGGGTCGCTGGCACGGGCGGGAGCTTTTGTGCCAAATGCCATGCTTGTAGACCTTCTTGCCCTTCTCTCAACCAGCCTTTGTCGTCAGCCGTAGCTATCTTCCTCAAAAGGTGTCCTCGCTACCATCCTCCGAGCCACTAGCCTTTGGAGTTCAGGCCGAAGACCCGTGACTGGAGTCTTCTAGGACGTAAGACCCGTGACCGAGTCTTCGGGGACGGCGACCCGTGACCGGAGTCTTCTTGGGACGAATACCCGTGACCGAGTCTTCCGAGACAAAGACTCACGGACCGGACTCACATGGGGCGAAGGATACGTGACCCGAGTCAGCTGCGGGGAAGGATCAGCGACCGGAGGCTCATGGACCGGAGTCCCAGACGGGTCCACGCTGAATGAGCACTCACGTGGTCGGGTGAATTAGCCGAGGTGGTGGCAGGAAGGCGTGAATAGCCTCAGACCTCTCCGCTGCCACGCCCACCTCTAGAAGGCTTCTTCGTCTCCTCCCCAACCTCTCCCAGCCAAAGAAGAAGCGCCGCAGCTTGTTCTCAGATACTGTCTAGCAGCGCCTCACGGAGGGGCTGGGCTGGAATAATGGAACCACCCCTCCCAGAGCTGCCTGCAAGAGGATCGGGCGCTCGACCTTGCCCACCATCCTCGCCAACACCTCGCAATGACAAAAAGTAAAACGTAAATTAGTACAACATAAAAAATTTGGATACGACATGAACATAATAATATGTATATAATTTAAATGTACCATAATCATGACCATAATAAAAACACACCCGATCAACACAAATATATATGGGGTCGGGTTGTGGTGTCAGGGTGTCCGGGTGTCGGGTCGGGGTGTCGTGTCGAGGTCGGGGTGTCAGGGTGTCAGGGTCGGGGTCAGGGTGTGGTGTCAGGGTGTCGGGGGTCGGGGTAAGGGTGGATGTGGTGTTAGTGCTCGTGGTCGGGTTGGGGCCTGGGGTGTGGTGTCGGTGTCGGGGTGTCAGTGGTCGGGGTGTTGTGCTGGGGTGTCATGTCGGGTCGGGGTGTCGGTGTCGGCCTGGGTCGGGGTCGGGTGGAAGCTCAGGTGTCGGCTGGTCGGGGGTCGGGGTAGGGGTGTGGTGTCAAGGTGTGTCTGGGGGTCGGGGTCAGGGTGTCGTCTTGCCGAGGTGTCGGGGTGTCGATCAGTGTCGGGGTCGGCCTGTGGGGTCACTTTTTTCCTTTTTCTTCTTCTCCTCCTCTCCTCTTTCTTCTGCTCCTCTCCTTTTTCCTCTTCTTCTTCTTTTCTTATTTCTTCTTCTCCCTCCTCCTGTTCCTACCTGCTCCTTCTAATTATTCTTCTAAACCAAAACTAAAACCAATCTAAAAAACTAAACTAAAATAAACTAAAACTAAAACTAATCTAAAATAAACTTAAACTAAAACTAATCTAAAATAAACTAAACTAAAACTAAAACTAAACTAAAACTAAAACAAAACTTAAACTATAAGTAAAACAGAAACTAAACTAAAAGAAACAAAAAGAAACTAATTAAACAAAAAAGGGGAGGAGCTCACCTGGTGGAGGGGAGGCGGTCGAGGCCGAGGCTGGCCACATCGATCTGCAGGCTACGACCCAGGAGGGGAGGCCGACTACCGCTTGGCGTGGATTCGGGGCGGGACGGGGATGGGCGGGGACCTGCCAGTGGCTGTCTGATGTGGAAGAGGCGGCGGGGCCGTGATGGAGTTCGGGAGGGTGCGGGTGGTAAGAAAGCCGGCTACCACCGGATGGGGTCAAGGCGATAGGCGGCGCTGAGCAGTGTGTGTGTGGGGATGGAGATGGAGGGAGGGTGCGTGGGGCGCGACGGAAGGGGCAAGGGTGCGGTGGAGGTCGAGCGTGGGTGAGGGTGCTGGCGGCGGGCTACCGTGGCTACTGCAGACGGGCTCTATGGGCGTGCAAGGTATGGGTGGAGGAATAAGAGAGTAGAGAGAAGAGAGGGGGCTGACGGCCATTAACGTATCACTGCTTTTGCGTCATTTCAACGGTCGCCTGCAAATTTCTTTGTTTGCTGTCCGCTTGCGGATGGCAAAGAGGTGGGGCCGTGGCTTGAGTTAGTTAAACAATAATCGACCCACTCACCTCTTTGCCATCTGCTAGCAGACGGAAAAGATTCTTTGCCGCCGAACAGACGCAAAGAACTGGTTGATGGCAAAGACTTTGTTTGTCGTCACCACATCTTTGCCGGGCCCGCTTCCTTGTGGTCGACGGTAAAGACCTTTCTTTGACGTCGAGAAGCTTTGACGACAAAGAAGTGGGTCAAGTGCAAAGAAGTGGATTCAAGAGTGCTTCTATTTCACCGTGGGTCATACTCCTACTTCCTTTGTTGGGAATTCTACCGGATCCCCATTCAGACAATTATGGAGATGTGTCCTTCTTCCCCACTTATGAATAGCATGACTTGGTGCAGTTTAATTGGGTCTTCTTTGGGCGTGTCCTCCACGCCTTCCTTCATTATGGTGTTCTTCTAAAATTTCCATGAGGGCTCCTTTCATTGCTTCTTTCTTCTGCTTTGGACAGTTGTTTTGTACCATGGGGTAAATGTGACACCGAAAAGGGTAGTGCGTAGTCCCTTCACACAAGAAACAAGTAATATGACTAGTTGGGCATTCTTGGTCAAGGTGACTTTCGTCACAATGAGGGCATTCATCCTTGTGTTCTTTATGGGTGTGTCCTATTTCTCCATAGAAGCTTGCATGCACAGGGTTTCTTCATATCATTTCCATAAGGCTTCAATTTCGGGGACACAAGACGAGTCTTCAGTAGAGTCAACTTAAATCCTTCCCAAGTGGTTACTCTTTGCCATCCATTGATGGTTTGGTACATCCTCCACCAAGTAGCAACACCTCTTTCAAAGCACTGAAGAGCATGCTGGGCCATATCCTTTCCGGCTATAGTGTTATTCTCCATATGATCTTCCATGTTCTGAATCCATCGGTTTGTCTCCAATTGACTTATCGGTCCCGGAACCGTGAGTTCTTCTCCATTCATCCTCTATTGGGTCCAGGGGTTTTGGGGTGAGATAAGAGATAGGGAGGGGTACACACAATGCAAACAATAGTTTTGAAAAGATAGATTTTATTTGTGGCTGTCGGAAAACATCAAACAAATGACAGCTCACAAACTTCGCTTCTAACGTAGTATATAACAGGGGTTTGGTCTTCTAATGGTCAATAAATATTCAAAGTCGCCAAACTCTTCAAGTCTTGTTCATGTCTCCGATGGCTTCTTCTTATCATGCTTGTCCTTCTCAAGTTCTTTTACGTGATCATCTCTGGACGTTAAGTCTCTCGTGACTTCCTTTAATATTCGGAGTTGCGTTCCAAACTTTTGGGTTTCAACATCCTTGGCATGAACCATGGTCCCACTGCCCTTCATTTCTGACGAATCTCTCGTATCACGGTTTTGCTCCCCAACTTGGCTACTTTCATACGCTCGGGGTCCCGAGTTCATCGTGGAAATGCTTCCTTGTCAAATCAAGCTTCCTCAAGGTCCATCTTCAAATTCTTGATGTAATACTCCAGATCCCTTGATACACCAGCTAAGGTTAAAACTTTATCTTTTGCTGATAGATGCTCCATTAGCCCTTTTGTCATCCAATCCTTCCGACGGAATGCATGCTTAACTCAGCACGGTGACCATAGCATAAGCTGCCATAACATCATGGATAGTCATGTTTATGCCCATGTCATTTCCATGAACTATCATTCCATAGTTGATATCTCCTGCCTTAGGGTTTTCTTGACAAAAACTTTGAGTTTTAACGCCCATGTTCGGCTTTTTCTCCGACACACCTTGATCTCAGGTATTGGTAGCTTCAATAGTCTGACAACTTCCATCAGGGTAGCCTTCCTAAGTCATACTAATCTGGAAATTCTTCAGAGCCTTGAAAATCTCCTAGTCTTCAGAGTCTTCAACCATCATAGTTTCCATTATTATAATGCACAGTAAAATCCTCTTCATTCCAAAGTGGTCTTAGTTGTCCCGATATCTTGTACTTCTTGGAGTGGTCTCATCAACCGAATCCTCGTGGTCAAAAGTGGGGAAAGGGGTATAGTCTAACTATTTGAGATGAGAGGAAAATACTTGGTAAGCTTAGAAAAGATGAGAGTTAAGGGATCTCTTTGAAAATAAAGTTTTAGAGAAAATCTTTCCTATGGGCTTTCCATTTTCTAGGGGTCAGCGATCTACGGTCAACATATGTGCTCTGATACCTATCTTGTGCAGCCACCCAATTCGAATGGGATCAAGTATCTATGCTTAAGTGTCATCCCTAGATCGGTATGCTGACACACACAGTACTCAAGGATTTATAACAGAGGTCAATCACATGTATAAAGTAACTTAAATACTATTACCTCAATCCATATAGCGAAAGTAACAACAAAGTTGTGAATTTCCATCAACACCATTGGCAAAGTTAAGTGTAATATATTAGAGGTAATAGTGACTCGGCGCACGGGCCCTGAGAGAGGGTCGTGAGAAGTCACCATGATATACGAGCTTGATGCCCTGGGATAAGTCATAGATGGTACTTATTGTCATGTCCCAAGATGTCCTTGTCCATATTTCGTCATGCCGAACACTAAGCACTTTGAATTTTCTGCATTGAATAGGCAACGCAAGAGTCCCTCGAGCCACTTGCTCGGGTGGCAACATGCTAGCGCACCTGACCAATGGATCAATCTCATGCTTAAGTGTCATCCCTGGATCGGGTATGCTGTGAAATGTCACAATATGTAACAGTACTCGAGGATTTATAACAGTAGGTAAATCACATGTATAAAGTAACGTAAACACATTAACACCTCAATCCATATAGCAACAAAGTTGGCTGGATTCCCATCAACACCAATTCGGCAAAAGTTGAGTGTGGACGCCATCAAGCCCTAACGTATCACTTACTCGTCATAAGAATCCTACCACATGAGACGTTGGCAGCCATGTAGGTCAAGACATTAAATGTACTAGAAATTTCACCTGTAGGAGCAATCTTTGAATAATGGCTATCGCTACATGCATATTTGGTCAGGTGGAGGCTCTAAGTTTAAATTTTGCATAAAGCTAATTTTTCCCCTACAACCACAGGAATATAAATTTTATTTAACTACAAAGTTTGTTGAAAATATTGAAGACAAGGTAATCAACTCAATCCCAAATTAACATTAATAACCCAACAAAATTAATCTAAGTAAGAGTGATAGAGATCAACATAATAATTCAAGTAATTCTGGATACTCTAAGATGTCCATAACCGAGGACATCGACTTAATCAATGATTAGTTTGTACACTTTCTGCCGAGAGGTTTGGCGCACTCTTTCCCCACAAGACTCGATCTCCTTCGCTTGTATTTCTCATGCATTGCATGATGTTTGAGAAAGCGGATGATCGAGACACACGGTTCTTTCCAAGAGGTCTCCTGTAACTCGTATAAGATAGGCCGTGTACACCCACAATCCCCTGACATACGCTGGCTAGCTCATCATGGAAAGTGTTTCCCAGCAACTTTACTCAACTCATGCCGGAGCCCATAATGGCTTTGTGGCTGCACACATGAAAGTTTCTAGCATATGAATAATCTTAATGATCCCTTTGAGCACAGGTGGCATTCTGGCATAGGATGATCACACGGATACCCCTTGATCTCCTAGGAAAACAACTGGATTCCCCGGGTGTCTGGGCAAGCCAACGAGCTTATCCTCAAGGTGCCCCAACCATTCCACCAGTTGTGTAGTAAAGAAAGCACCTTAAGTTTCCCTTGAGTTATTATCTCTCACAACTTGCACATGATTCTCACATACCAATCCACGCTCCACGGGCATAGGAAAATAGTATAAGCATAAAGTATATAGACTCCAAGGTTGAATGAAAGAAGACAATAGGTTCCTACCTTATCAACTACTTCTCCAATACCCACATGTTATCAAAACCTACTCTATGCAATGTATCGTTTGAGGGTAAAACTAATGCATAAAAACTGGGTATGAAAAAGTATGATCGAAAAGTGAACTTATGCCATCATGGCGAAGATGATTAAGCACCCATAACTCCCCGATACAGTTCTACTCGTCACACTCCGGTCAATCTCTAGTGAGCAAGAAATTGCAGCCATAAGCACTCATGCAAAAAGGAATAGAAGAAAAGATCTAGGAAAACTTTGAAATCAAGCAATTAACTCTTACCCAACGAAACAATTTCTTGAGTCAAAGCATTTTCAAAATTAGATGGATTTGAATGTATCGGAAAACTTAGGTCAAGAGATCTAGGTTGCAAAAATAATCAACTAAATTGGAGTTATAAAACTCGTAGTTATGAACAAAAGAAGTTTGAATTCAAATCTATTTGAAATCAGAATTTTCGCTTTCAAAAACATGTTTTCTAAGTTGGTTATACGGGCGAGAGAGGATTGGCATAACGAAGAAGTGAGCATTGGTTTTCGTTAGATTTGGATGGCGAGAAGCAAGTTGTGATCAAGTTTTAAGGTCGGGGGCTAAGCTGTAAGCAAAGCTAATTGCACTCTGGGTCCCTAGCGAAAGTAAACAAGCGAAAAAGAAAAAATATAACTAATGAGCGTTCAACGCTAAACCCTAAACTATGAAACACATTGGTTCTAGAGGCTTAGGCTAATGAACGTTCTCTAAATCATGCAATAAAATAAATAAAAGCGTTTAGAAAGAAACTAAGTATCTGGATCATTAGATCCGGATCAGACGGGAACGAAGAGACATTGGTTACCCATGACGGTTGGAGTGCATGACAATGGAGAAAAGAAAGCGTGGCGTCATTTATGGATGGAAGCGGCGGCTCGTTGGTCTCAAGTGAAGACGACACACCAAAGAGGGAAATGACCCAGGCGTCGGTAGTCGAAG